>JBBPRS010000185.1:0-43542 GCA_038093155.1 Boletus huronensis | reverse complement strand
TGAAAGGGAGGAGCAGGAGGACATCTCACCAGAAAAATAGGGGTGAGGTGGGGGTGGGATGGGGATGAGGAGGCATAGAGCCAAAGAAAAGACAGGGGTAAGTCATGTGCCCACTGCAGATCATGATACTGAGGAATAAGGCCAAAGGCAATTGTCAGCTTACAAACTCATCCTTCACTTATCTGAATTGGAAGTCTCCTGTGGAATCAATCTCATATAAACACTTGAAAAAATCTTTAATTGGAGTTTGGACTGAAGTATTGAAATTTGGACATCTGATACATAGACATATTTTTGGTTTGCCATGAGTATAGAATGTATCTTACTACTTGATCACTAGCATGAACACTGAAATCTGGGATTAACATTGCATTCAAAAACTGGGATTAGCATTGCAGGGCATTTTCGGCTTGCCGAAAATTGAGCTCAGCTCGTGTTTGTTTGAGGGAACGATCAAATAATAATCCGTCGATTATTTATCAGTACGGCATCGGATGCTCGGTAATGATTTATTTTGTGAGCTTCTTTATGTAATACGAACCATGGTTTCTTACCATCCAACGACCTCCAACAAATGAAAAAGTGATTGTGGAATACTTGATGAAGTTTATCACCCTAGAGGGTCATGCATCCCTGGCACCTGCTGGCACCTGCAGCAACTCTAGGACGCACCAATTGTGAGGTGGCTATAGGAGTGACAAATTGATGAATATGCATGCAACCCCTTGTTTTTTTTTTGCAGCCCGCAGTAAGATCTCTGCAATGCGATAATTGAGGGAATTTGGTCACCTGTTCCATGCACACATAGTACGAGTCGTTGACTCGCATTTGGGCCTTCGCCCCAAAAGGGGGGTGAAATGTAATTACCAATTGCAATTGGGCTGTATCCGCAGGAGACTTTGAATTCAGAGAAGTAGAAGAGGGTGAGTTTGCAAGCTGACAACTGCCTTGAGGCCTCGTTCCTTCGTACATGGTATGATCCGACCGACTGCGGAATGCAAAGATGGCGATAGGCTCGAGCCGTTTTGGGAAGCGTTTACTAGTTTCGGGATTTTCCGCGCTCCATAACGAAACTTCATCTACCTGAATTTCCTATAACGGCTCGAGACTGAAGAATGCTAGTCTCGAGCCGTTATAGGAAATTCGGGTGAACGTGGGAAGCAGCTGAGTGTTATGGAGCGCGGAAAATCCCGAAACTAGAGAGCGCTTCCCAAAACGGCTCGAGACTATGGGAATGCCATATTTAGACGTTTTGCTGTAACGTCCAGATATGGCAACAACCTTCTTACGTGCACCGTGGAGGGCCAGAACCTCCCGGACCGCTTTTCATGATAACGGACTTCACTTGTAGGCTGCAAGTAGCAAGATCATGCCACAGTGGAGGCTTTGGTCAAGAACGGATATAATCTCAGTGTCCGAGTCGTCAGTCTATTCTACAGGAGCCGATCTGCTCAAGAACCAAGGATGCGATAATCCCTGTTTCATGTACCGTTCATTTACTCTTTTAAGCCCGTCAATCTCATCCTTTGCCCATGACTAGTACTTACAGGCAACCCAGTTTGTCGCAGCCACTACCAGATAGTCACACCTGCACCATAATTTAGTCCTTTTAAGTACTATGATGTTCATGGTTCCCTGTTCCTATGAAGTTCTATGGTAAACACTGTAGATACTCACTGCGAATACAGTCGTTGTAAGTTCCAATGAAGATTGTGATATCTACTACTTACACGTATGACAGCTGTGTGAATATTAAAGAATGCACTTGTGACGCCATTATCGCAGTAAAACACGTCCGAACCGATATTCACGTCGCTGTTGGAATGCATATAATCCGAGACCGCTGGCTGCGGAATCCAAAGATAGCAGTATCCTCTTCATCTGTCAACAGGGCGTTTAGAGCTGTGATTGAAATATTGATGGACAGCAAGGTAAAAGTGTCAACGACTGGATCCAGAGCTTCTCAAAACCCCGGCTAAGTTTAATTGGCATTGGCAGATGATTTTGACAGCGATGCACTACACGTAATGTGCGTTTATGTATCAGAAGTTGTACTGTAAAAGTCTGTAATCAACTTGACATGATTCGCACGACGTTGTGCTGGCCGGCCCAAGACTGCCAACTTAGCCGATATCTCAATCACGGCTCTCAGCGCCCTGTGATTATCAGAGCGCATCAAGTGATCGACGCGTGACGTTGCACCGTGACATTCCGTGCAAAGGCTAATATGCATAGACATATGTGTAGTCTCGACCCGCTACGATAGTAATGGGTTCTTACGTCATCTGTCTGGCCAGGGGGCTCCAAAACACGATTTGCCGAGTAGTTGCAGGTTGCTACCCGGAAAATCGGGTGAACATGGGAAACAGATAGGCCGCCTTCCAATAACATCCCGACACTTGTATGTGGTTCAGGTGCAACTGCCCCAGTTATGTATCACGCAATCAAGCGAAATTTGATAGAATAGTGAGGTGAGGTGCTTGTTAACGTTCGTCCGGGGAACGGAGGACGTACTTACTTGAGAGGCAGTTTTATCGCGTGCGGGATCTCGGCAAAATCGCATATAGGTGTAACATGTCACATCATACATGACGGGGTAGCCTGGTAGCCTCGAAGCTTGATATAGATACCAGCATCCTGCCAGTGTACTGTCAAACTAGCACGTCACCCTCTCAGACTGTAAAATTTAAAGCTTTACCGACGGCTTCCTTGGATTCGCGTCAAGTTACGTGTATGCACAATTCGAGTAGGTTATTCCTTGGAAAAGATCGAATGTTGAATCCATTACCTCCGAGCTGGTGTTCAAGTTCACTGTTCCTGCGGAGTTGACGGATGGGTTTGAGGATTGGTGGCAGAGTGTCCGATCAGGCAGTTTGTTTTTTGTTTCCAAGACGTGTCACTTGGTAACAAGCCTGCTTAAAGTTGCCAGTGCCAATTGTTTAGCGAGTCTCAATGCAGCAGAACTTGAAAATGAACGAGGGTGCGTTGGATCACCCGAACCGCTCAACTCGGAGAAGAGCTAATTTAGCATGGATTCAAGATTGATGGCTCGTGCCTGTATCATATAATATCCCCCGAACGTGCCAGCAAAAGAAAGGTGGAGTGGACCTGGTTCCTGAATGGCCTAGTGATCAGTGATCAGCGGCTCGTTTTATCATATTCGTCGTCATCAGGAGCCGTATAAAAGGATGTCCTTCTCGGTACCGATTCCTTACACCAACAGGTCCCCAGCTTCATCATGATCGCCACCAAGTACTACCTTGCACTCCTCTTGGCCTTCCTAGTCCAAGTTTCGGTCGCTCTCCCAGTACTACGCTCCCCCTTTTCCTCCCTTATGGCTAAACTGATCACCCCATTTCAGGCTGCCGAGGCTGTTGCTCGGGCCCCAAAGGTATTACTCAAAAATCAGCTAGATACGGTCTTGCTGAATACTTGCTGTATAGGGTCCCGTGGCAGATCGGGGTAGTGTCACTAATCCGGGTTCAGCGTGGTAGACAATGACTGACGAACCTTGTCCCTCGTAAGCTTGTCTCCGGTCATGTTCCTGGAGTCTATGATATTAACACGCCTGTGTTCGAAGCACCTTTCGACTCGTCTGTACCTCCAAATCGGGGCAAATCGATCCCGTCAAGTGCTGCTCTTCTATACTAAATTCTTTCTTGCCCCATTGATCTATCCCTTTATCGCTCTTTTGTTTCATTCTCGCGGTTTCCCATCGAAATTGGCCGGTATTCGGGTGTATTTTATATACATCAGCCTGTAGTTGTGTTCGAAATATGTATTCCAAATACCTTGCTTTTTTTTCTTACTAGTTTCATGTTACCTAGTAAGAATCGAGTGTCTTCTTTCTCTTCGTACTTGGGAGTGATGGTGCCGACAACTCAGTGGGTGACATGCGGCGTCGGTGGTTCTACCTTGAATGGCAGATTCGACATTGCAAGTGCCGGCAGGCCGGGGTTGGAGCCGAAGTCAACTCGGCAATGGGTGGAATGCCCCGTTCTGGACATGCGCGTCAAGTCCCGATCAGTGACTGGGCTCGCCGCTTCCTCAGGCTGCAGCTGGCTGTTTCAACGTTTCCCTCCTGCAGAGCTGTCTGAAGGGGGCCGAGCGAACTGAAAAAGTCAAATGCATACACATGTAAGTTTTTGGACCTGAATGGGCCCAAATGCTATCCTCTTCCTTGTCCTATCCTGGCTCCTTGCACGTCGGGCACCTGCAGCATGCCTATACGCAAATGGTCGACCCTCCACACGATACGTGTGTATTCATGCAGTGCACGTCACTCACAGTACAGCATGGGTATTGCCTGGCGCCAACCAGCCTGTCTCTCTACGCACCTTGCATTATCGCCGTCCCGTCATCCAGATAAAATCTTGGACAATGAAGCATGTCCACGGCGAGGTTGCTGAGATGGAAACCACGAGGCGATTGCTGTGGTTCGGCCACGCTGTATACTCGACGGACACGGCACGTTGACTACACGTGGCGATTCCCGAGTAGGCTGCGTTTGATTGCGCATAATCTTCGCAAGGAACGAGGATCGCAATTTCACCTCCGCAAGGTCTGTAGCATCTCCAAACACCGTGGAGCCTCCGTGTGCTGACAGTATAAATGTGGAGGAGTCCGCCAACTTATCCGCCATGTCTGCCCTCGGACCCCACGTCGACTTTAACTTCGCTCTCAATGCTCTCGGATTCATCGGTCTCATAGGCGGCACAGAAGTCGTATCTGTCATGACCATGATCCCCCTTCATCGAGGCCGACGCTGGTTGGGTTGGTACAATACCCCAGGCAGTCTTGGCATCGCCCGACATTTAGGAAACTTTGCAAGCTCATTCCAAACACGCCTTTATGAGAATCAGTCTCCCACCGCCTTACCTGCCTTCGACCAGGCGGGGCCGAGGTTCATTGCAGCTTTTTCTAGGAAGGAGACACAGTCAGGTCACTTGGGATATCTGACAGTCGAGAGGTGCAAGGAAATGGCTGACGAGATAATTCGGGAGATCGTCGGGGGGAGTTCGGCTACACCACTTTCCGTCACCCTTCTGGACCTTCAAGGGCACGATTTGGATCGCCCCTTTCCGTTGCTCAACATCACCCATACCCTTCTCGCCCTCATCCCGATAGCCACCAGTATCGCGACCTGCATCATGTGTGCCTTTGTTTCCGACTGGTACATGTTCTCCGTGATTCTCGCTGGGATTTTCACGAGCGGTCTCGCCAGCATGGTGATTGGGTCAGGAAGGTTGACACTTGAATCTCCCAGGCGATCACCTCCGGGAGCTCCACCTGGACGCGGGATACTTGTTTCCGGGGATACGATCGTTGTCATTCGGGGAAACGAGCTTTCCGTCAATGCGATCGAGAGGGGAAAGTTCAGCTTACAGGGTGGCAAACACTGGCAGGGCGCTCTCCGTGTATGCTCGCTTCTTTACTTTGCGGAGTTCTTGGTCCAGCTTATCCTCACTCCCAAAGGCACGACGTTCGGCCACATGATCTTCATCGTCTCTCTCTGCGTTTCTTGGATGTACAGCCATCATTTCTCCTCATTTCAGGAGAAACTCCAAGTCGAGCTGCTGTTTATCAAGCTAGGGAAGCCTAAGATACGCAAGTTTCGCGTCGGAACCAGAACAGCGATGACAGTCTTTGTCTGTCTCCTGCTTTTCCACGACGTCCACCACTTGGCCTCCTCCAACGAATACAACCGGATTCTTACTGCCTTACTCCCAAATGCTACTCCGGTCTGGAGGGGTTGGAAAGACAGGGTCATCAAACAGCTACATAACGCGAATGATACGTCTTTGTCGCACTTGAAAGTGAATGGGGAGGATCAGGGACTCCTTTCTGAAAGAGATAAAAAATTCTTGCAGGCTATCCTTGGGGATGCGGCGGCGGCATTTCATGGCTATTTCCACCTTTGTACAACTCCACCTTGTAGTTCGCTCAAGCAATAGTACTTACTACTTACGTAATCTGTGTACTTTAGTATACAGCTTCATTTACTTGTGTATTCTCTAATACATCTCAGCTTGGTCTCGTCATTGCAGCGTATACCGAAGACGATAGCGACCTGTTTCTGCGTCCTGTTCAAGTGGTCCGACCGTCGCTCAATACGCTCTAAACGACGCGGCCCATCGCCGGTAAGAACACTGACCCGTCCCTGATGCATGGCTGCCTGTTGGTCTCTAACAACACATTAATATCCGCAGCTCGAGCCTCGAGGCGCTACGTATTGCAGGTAGGCATAATGAGAGGACGTGAGACAGTCCGCTCGTGGAAACACGCACTCGAGACACGCTGCATGGCTTGGCTTGCGTTGGCTGGCATCAAACGCTGATTGCCACGAGGATAACAGAGCCTACTGCGTGTTGCATGGGATGGAATCGATGGCTGTGTTGACGAAAAGTACTTAAGGTCAATTATCCATTTCGCCCGCTATTCCCTTTCTATTATCTTATACCCACTGTTACACTCATTGTTCCCTTACGGTTCCTCCCCAGCCGCCCACAGCAATCGCCCTCGACGTCTGGCCATCCAAGTCCGTACCGTTGTCGCCGCTGATATCTTTCCATCCCCACCCATCGTACCCCGGTATGTCCGCCCTCAGAAATCCCCTCGTCGACTCCAAGTTCGCCCTCAACGCCCTCGAATTCATCGGTCTCATTGGCGGCGCAGAAGTCATATCCGTCATGGCCATGATCCCCCTTTATCGCGGCCGACGCTGGCTAGGTTGGTACAACACCCCAGGCAGTCTCGATATCGCCCGGCATCTCGCCGATTTCGCAAACTCATTCCGGATGCGCCCCTACGGAAATCAATCTCCCACCACCTTACTTGGCTTTGATAGTAAGGCAGGTCCGAGCTTCATAGCCGCCTTCTCTGGAGGGGAGATGCAGACAGGTCATTTTGGATATTTGGCTATCGAGCGGTCGAAAGAGATAGCCAACGGGATAGCCGAGACGATTATCGAGGGGAGGGAGATCTCGCCCATGTCCGTCACCCTCCTCGACCTAGGCAAGATCGATTTGGACAGTCCCTTTCCATTGCTGCACGTCGCCCACACCCTACTCGCCCTCATCCCGATGGCTGCCAGTATCGTCACATCCCTCCTCTGTGCTCTGGTTTCTGATTGGTACATGTTTTCTGTAATTCTCGTCGGGATTTTCACCAGCGGCTTCGCCAGCATGGTGATTGGGTCTGGAAAGTTGACGCTAGAGTCCCCTAGATGGTCAGCGCCGGAAGCTCCACCCGGACGTGGCATACTCGTATCTGGGGACATGGCAGTCGTCCTCCGAGGTGGAGAGGTCGGAGTCAGTGCAATCACGAAGGGAAGGTTCAAGTTGGAGGGGGGCAAGCACTGGCAGCTTTCTATCCGCCTTTGTTGCATTCTTTACCTCGTGGAGTGCTTGACTCAGTTCGTCGTCATCCCCCAGGGAACGCTCTTCGGGCAGATCATGTTCGTGGCTTCCCTAGGCGTGTCTTGGATTTATAGCTACCGCCTCGCGTCGTTCAAGAAGGAGAAGCTTCAAGCCGAATTGCTGTTTGCTGCGCTGGGTGAGCCTAGGGTACGCAAGTTCCGGGTCGGGACCAGTACGTCGATGGCAGTCTTCGTCTGCCTCCTCCTTTTCCACGACGTACACCACTTGGCTACCCCCAACGAGTATGACCGCATTCTTTCAGCTTTCCTCCCGGATGCTACCCCGGTCTGGAGGGCTTGGAAAGACATGGTCATCCGACAGCTGCATGACGTGAACGATACGCGGTTGTCACACCTGAAGGGAAGTGGAGAGGACCAGGGACTCCTCTCCGAACAAGACAAGGGACTCTTGCGAGATCTCCTCGGTGATGCAGTGGCCGCTTTTCAAGGCTATCTCGAATTCGTATGAACATTCATTTCATCCCTTTGACGGACTTCTAGATAACGATCCCCATGCCTAGATAAATTATTATTAACTGTAGATGTACGAACGAGGAAACATCGTATACACTTGCCACAATTATACCGTCACGCACATTCGCGGTACACTCTTATCTACAGGAATGGAAAGATTAGGAATGTTGTAAGTCCTCGGTCGTTCTTCTCTCGACTGAGTCCATCTCGTTCATTCTGGTCTGAGTCATCTCATCCTCATACTTGTCTATATGGACTATCGTTTGGATCAAGTGGCCAAAGTGGGGAAAGACAAGCGGCAATTGACCCCAAGACCTTGTCAAGGGACATTGTTTGTACGTTTGTCGAGACAGGTATCGATATCTATAACCCAATTTTTTGAGTCAATTTTTGTCCTGTATTTGATTGTAATAATTTATCTTTCGTCTTGTTCTCTTTACAATGAGCTTCCGGCCGGCGAGCCGAAGCTCGGCAAGGGGTTAACGTTAATTCCCCGTTGTGGAAATGACCGGTGTTGCCTCGGCACCGCACGAGTGTGAATTTTGCGGGTCGGCGTGTGGTCGATCGATCGATCGATCGACCCACGATGCGCCTGTTGGTTCGCCCCCGATTTCAAGTCGATGCCGCAGTTACCAAGTTACCTCGGCCCACTCCCTCTGTTTTCTCTGTTCCCCGCTTTGAAGGCACGACCGTCGTGAACGTCGTCACGGTAAGAAAGGTATGAAGCTGGAGAAGCACTGAAGCAGGGAGTGTTTTGCTAGAGCCGGTTCGCCTTCCGAAAGGAAGACCTCATGATGGGGACGTTTGTTGTAAATGGTTTCGCATCAGTCTCCCGAGCGGGCGAGCATCCTAGCCATTTGGCTTCCGTGAAAACTGCTTCTCCATGCAGACCATCTCGCACGGATCGAATTGATCGGCGAGGTCTTTAAATAACAATAACAATTACCCGCCTACCTTGCTGAAGACGATTTCGCGGATGCTCGAACCAGCTATGGGAGAGGATAAGGTATCTGGCGGTTTTTCCTCGACGATTAGCGCAATTAACTGTATACGATCAAGATGGGTGCCTTCCCCGTTCTCGGTACGTGTCGTGTACTCTTTGATCCGTTGTCTGATCTTACCTGCAGTATGCGTTTGTAGCTGATTTTAAGAAGCTCGTAGACCTCGGCACGACCGACTAAAGCATCGGGCAAGTCGGTACAAATGTATCGCGGGAGTTTCTGCTGGGGGCGTCTCAAACGAGCCCGAGCTGGTGTGTCAGTGGGGTTGGGTCAGGCATCTGCCAGTGGGTCCGACTCGGGCTTCGACAGTGGCAGGGGTCCTGGCCCAGTGGCTGGAGGCCCAGCCATGCATGTAGTCAGTCACATGTCGTAGCATAGTCCTCACCGCAACTACCACCTCCCGGCTTGCCACACGGGGCGGACCTCCTCCTGGCCTGGTCCACTGGAACCGGAGATTAAGTCAAATTGGTGTGGGAAATGCAGTGTAGATGCGCAAGCAAGCAAGAGAAGAACGTCTGTCGCTTCAAAGTTAACAGGATTCTCAAGCGAAGAGGGAGCGTTTCTCTCGACCGTCCGATACCCTTGCAAAATCTGGCGCGGACGAATTCAAGTTGTTCAGCCCAAAAATCGCCCAGCTCTGCCCTAAACTAAATCCGCTTACTGCTTCTGGTGGGCTGATCTTTTCTATCATAAACACCACCACGGTCTGGAAGCATCGACGAGCTCTCGAGTGCGGAAATGGCACGAGCTAGGGTTAAGTGGATCGCGTGGTGGCCAACTCGTTTTGACGGGTTCCACAATCACGTCATTTTAAGTTTGCGAACAAATCACTCGTAAGGGGGTTCTCCTGCACCTGTTTCGTTCTCTTTGCGAGTCCCTGTGTCTGATGCGGCCATCGTCGTTAGGCTTCTCATTCTCTACCATGTCCTCACGATGCACCCCGCGTTTCGTCATCCTGAAGCTCTTCTGCGAATCTATCACTGTCTCGGTCATCATATTCGAGGACCCTGACGAACGCACAGACATGCAAACGACCTCGTCTCCTTCGTCCCTTGGCCTTGTGCCAAGTCCCCCAAGCGCATACCCGGGTACCGGAACATTAATATCACGTTCCAAACTCGACTGTACCCAACCTGCGCTCTCGACAACTTGCACCTCAAAACACGCGCACATATCCACCCAGGTACCGACGTTGCACATCCCCTCGCCAACACGATACCGCCTCAGCGGGGATACCCGTTCGAGGTCGTCTCATCCTCTCGGATCTCCGCGAATATTGAAAATCCCTTCTTGAAACCACGAATATCGACGACATCGGCCTCGGAAACTCACCTCATGCGGCATGATCGACATCAGAAAAGGAGATCTATGTACCTTTTTTTCTGCATCTATTTTGACATGGGACGATCCGAGTCAGATGGCTAAGCAAATTTGTATTTGCGACTCACAGGAGCCACAAGAACAATTGCATATCATGGAAGCTTGTCCTAACACTACAGATCCAATGTGCCCCGTCCAAGCCTGGAGCGACTTGGATGAAAATCTACATTCCACTCCCACTTATTGGACAGGTAAGGCCATTTGTAGAATGACTCCCACCAGTACCATCACGCCAATGCACTTGACAAGACCCTTCATCTTAGCGCTGTGTACAGCACTGGACGAGATTGGCGCAGGCCTACTGCACACACTACCGAACGTAGTGTTTGCGTATTGGCCAGTGCAAGACAGCCAGCTTTCAAGTTCAGCGAGGCCGATTGAGTCCGAGCTGGGTGTCCATTCGCACGTCGCGGTCATGTTCGTGGGCGTTGGTATGCTTTGGGTCATGGTAGCGATAGCATAGCTCGTGCTACTCTCCGTGACTGTAATACCAGTATCACTGATCTGTGCACAACAGATGAAAGCCACGGTTGCATTGCTCGTTTCGCAAACTGTTACCAGATCCGCGCTAAGGTGTCAGTCCTGTGTTATGGATGAGATTGGGGGAAACCTTACGGATCGACATCGGGGAAGACGTATTCGACATGATTTCAACCGGCGGGAGTATGGTCGAAAGGACTCTATGTGCTAGTTATTGGGCCTGGGTCGCTGGCGTCAGGTCTTTATACCACGTCAAAAGCCTGATTCTGGGTGGACTCTTGCTCGGACTCAGGTACCTCTGTGATAGCTGTGCTGCCACAGCACCGCGCCTCCAATCCCGATCCAGAGCGGAGAGTATACTAGTCGCCGAGCCACTGGCGGTGATCGGTTGACTGATGCCATCATTGCAAACCTGTGTAACAGGGCTTGAGGTCCTACCTTTCATGCCTGGCTGTAGTAGAAATCGTCGGTAACCGCATTACGATACTGTCCATAACCCATGTGGTTAATGTGTTGCATATACATATATACGGGGATTATTTGGAGAGTCGCTGCGGGAGTTGTCGAACGACATTTGCCAGTGGCATGCATGATTCTATTTGTCGTAAGGCAGCATTCAAAGAGAAAGCTGATGAACTGTCCACCTGGAATATGGGTCAGGTTGGCACCTGGGCTCACGATTCTCGCTGTTTGTGGTAGGTCTTACCCATTGTGTATACAGGTACGTACAGGATGAATGACCCTTGTGCCCGCGTGAGGTACTTGCCCGTCAAGAGCCGAAAACGCCCTAAATTAGTGACGGGGGCACTGCTGAGGCGTAAATGCGGCACTTTACTTCCAACTGCGAGTTGTTTCTCCGTCCCAGAGTCTACGTTGGTTCACCACCCGGTACCCCCTGATTGAGGACCCTAATCGATCACAAACATCGAGGGAAGACTGATGGAGCCTGCCAAGTAAAAGGACACTCCTGAGAGCGACGATGGTGTCTTGGCGCACTTCACTCACCTAGAGAATTCCGAGTCGCTCGTACAAGTACCGGAAGACATTGTATTCCGGATCCACAATCGACAAGATTCGTTAGTTCCTAGGCTCTGAGCACTGCATTCTTCAATGACCCATAGCATGGATTATGCGATGCTTGGATCCAAATGGGATTGCTTCTGAGAGGTAGGGGAGCGTGCAAAGGGTATTCCCAACCTCCGAGTTTGCCAGTGCTCTGTAATTCTCAGCCACGACTATCACTGTCGCACAGCTAGAATCCAAGTAGCAGCGATGTATGACGCTGTGACACTGCGTCACCATTTATCATGATTCAATAGGACACACGGGACGCACAGCAAACAGGCGTTGTTAGCGCTCTAAACAAATTGAACATCACACGCGTCATCTAGTCATTGTATTATTCACTGCGATCTTCGTCCAAATGGTCTTACCCAGGATGTTTGACATAGTATAGCTCGAGGACTTGAGCCGGCTTCTACAACCAAATAGATTCTGGTTCGACCGCTCAAGCTAGCCCGATGTTTTCTCGTTACCCCGGGCTGTCAGCACTGACGCTGATCGATCAGTGCTAATCAATGTTTACGAACGTCAATTCGAGTTGATGGACAGTTGACCTCCAAGTACTATATCTGTGGTGTCAAATTTTCGGAGGGTGCGCAGAGAGTCGGAAGGCGAATAAGGGACATAGGGTCCAGATGTGTAGTCCATATGACGGAAGTTGCAAACGGGGCTGGTCCTGTGGAAATACATGCATTGAGAACAGTATCATTGTGTGTGGATAAGTCGGCGTATACTCAATCATCATCACCGCGGGAAACGACCAATTTCTGCCCGGGATGCTTAGGTGACTTATATCGCCAGTGACACAAGCCACACAACCCAGCAGCCTTCAGATCACACTGTATTGATTTGGTGGGATGTACCACGAAATGCGATCGGCCGATAGCTGAATGATATGTACTGATTATAATAAGCAGGAGAGTCGGGAGACCGAGAAGCGGCGTTATATCGGCAGGAGCGAATGTTGAAGGACTTCTCCCGTGTGACTGCCCGACGGCATCGTGGAGGAAGAAGCAGGTGTCGATTAGAGTTAATTGGAAAGTAGAAATCCCCTACCATACGGAGAACAGCAAAGCAGGTCGCGTATCGTGCATTCATGCTCATTATTCCTTGACGGCCGCCCGCACAGTCAGTCAATAGATGAGATGAGTTGAGTTGAATGAAAATCAGTCAAACAAACAAACCCAAAAACGACCAATTTACTTTACTGTGGTGGACCGTGTTCTCGTCGCACGCAAGAGAGAGACTAAGAAATCCGTGGACTTGAACCGGATAAGTCGTGTGAAAAGGTCTAGAGCATTGTCTCAGTCGGGAATCAAGATTCGGCTAGCTGCATACATATTACAGACCCAGGTGTATAAGCAACTTGGCGATTCGGGCCGACTGGTCGAGGTTAGGGCAGGTGAGCACCCAACCTTGAATGAAGTACTCGAGAGATAGTGAAGCGAGCACCGTGCAATCTGGTCCTTCTAAAATAGCCAGTGGATGTTACCCAGTTCTCAATATCCGGAAGCTTCTCTTGTAGGTAGGTGGGCATGGTGCCTACGAACCACGGCGGGCGTATCTCGGATTCGTGCGGAAGAGCGGGAGGATGCTTTGTGGGAACGTGACGTGGACGTCCAGGCAAAGGAGGCTATAGTGTCGGGCCCAGATCCAGCAGTCGCCATAAATGCCGAGAAAATGGTGCAGACATCACGACCCATTGTCGTTAGCCATGATGTCGGGTTGGGATGCCGCGAAACTCAACAGCCCGAGTCAGTTCAACTACCCAGCAGCGAGGGATGAGACAGTGTTGAGGGAGGATGATGTAGGGAATTAATTGATTTGATTGTGGGGCACTGAGTTCGTAATCCGCGTCAGAGGAAGGCATTTGTCAAAGTCGCCGCGTCGTCGTGCACCCACACACATACAGTAAAATAAGGATCCCCCCCTTTCGAAGCTTTCCTGATTATGGGAGCTTACAGAACTTAGCAGTGCCAGCGCTCGTACTTAAACGGTTGACCCTTCGCTATGGTTGGCTAACACTCGTACATTCCCTCGTTCGGTTACCCTCTTCCCCATCAGAGGCTTTCAATGTTCGAATTTACAGTGCGTGTCAGGTTTGTCGACCCCAACCATGTGCTGATTGTCACTTCAGTCCCACCCTACATATCAACGTGCCGAGTTGCCACTCGATTTTCTTGTAATCGGCGGCGGTCTCGCCGGCATGTCCTGTGCGCTGGCCTTGAGACGAGTAGGACACCGTGTGGTCGTTCTCGAACAGTTCAAAGACTCGGACACTTCAAAAGTTCGTATCGCATCGCTCAGCGTTTTATCTTCCTGACCAACCCTTAGATGTCACACGGAGGCATTCGTTTACCTCCAAACGTTGTGAAGATTTTATACAGGTGGGGGTTGAAGGATGCTTTGAGAGCAATATCCGTTGAATCTCGTTCATTTGAATGGGATAAATGTGTGTTTCTTTGGCATGGCTACTTTGGGATCTCACCGGAGTTCCATAGACGAAACAGGAGAAATGCTGGGGACGCACGTCTGGGAGGAGGATATCTTTACGGAGACGGGTGGAGTGTATCTGTCCTGCCACGTGGGTTTCTATCTGCCGCTACCGCACAATGTCCACCTGATGGCAGATGCCGTAGCATGCTGACTTGCGCCGATTACTCCTTGACGCTGCAATCGAGGCTGGTGCAGAAATTCACAGCGGTGTGAAGGTAGTTTCGGTAGATTTCAACAATGCTCACGTAACATTATCCACCGGAGCGACGCTACAGGCCGATGTGATAGTCGGGGCTGACGGGCGCTCTAGCCTGATACAACAAGCCATCACTGGGATGGATGTATACGGGGCTGCCTTTTCCCATTGCCTGTTCTACAAGTACGTTTCTTTCGTAAACCCACTGCCATATCGCTCACTGTTAAGGAGATAGTGCAACCATCCCCGTAGAATTGATGCAACGAGATCCTGCTCTTGTAGACCTGTGTAGTTCAAAACATGTTGGTTTTGGATCTTCGTTGAATAACATTTGATACTGATTCCTTTTTAGAAATTGTTTACTTGGATTGGGCATAATGCCGCTGCAACTGGTTTTCACCTAGTGAGTGTCTTGGGGTAAAACCCTGGCGCCGAACCACTCAGAGCTTTTTCAGGGTGGTAGGGCTGAATTCGCTCTTCAAATCTGGGTCCAACCAGCACACCATAACCGTGACGGTGATTGCTGGGTCGCCGAAGTTAGCCTCAAGGAAATGCGAAAACAATTAGGTCTTTGCGAGCCGAGGTAAAGTGAACACATCAATAATTCATCCCTTCTCTGAAACGTCAGTTTAGGTTACTCAAACTGGCGGCACTCGCGAAATCCGCTGCACGCGTTCAAGTAAAGATTGTACCGCCATTAGAAAACTGGGTGCACCGTAGTGGGCGAGTACTGGTCATTGGAGAGGCCGCGCATCCACTACCGGTTCGTGCAACGGATGTGCTAGGTGATAACATCTATTCACCATTAACTTTCACGAGCAGGCTGGATCGATCCAAGGCGGCGCACTTGCCGTGGAAGACTCCGCAGTGCTTGCAAAGCTTTTCTCTCATCTGAAAACAGCGGACCAGATACCAGCATTCTTGAACGCGCTCCAAGAACTCCGCGAAGGACGTTGTGCAAGCGTCGTCCAGTGTGAACAAGGGAATCTGTTGTTCCAAATGATGCCCCACAGTCCACAACAAGAGCAACGTGACAATATGCTACGTAAACAGTTTGCTGATGGACGGCAGATGCTCTCAAGCAGTGAACCGCTCGATCAGTGGGAACAAGTCAAGGAGTTGTTCGGATACGATGCCGAAGATCAGGCGGACGACTGGTGGATCAAGTGGGGTATTCTCCGAGAGCGAGCCAAGGACCGGACTCGGGACCTGGAGGAGAGGATGAACGCACGGTTCACTGTGTTCGGGCTGAGTCAGAAACCCTGATCAGTGTGCAATCAAGCCTTATCGTTTTGCATGTTTCCTTTCTTGTGTCCATCCATTTTGATTAATCTCCTACGACAGCAATGCACCCCTCAGGGCTTCAACTCAAATTTTTTTTTTTTTTTTTTCTCACTCCACTTTGTTCTCATGCATCATTCGTTTCTTGGTATCGCTTCCCACTCTACAATACACCTCACGCAGCTTATCTTCGATAGACGGTACGTTCTTGTTACACCTTGCACGCTCAGATATACACACAAGACTCTAAGTGGTAGTTATACTATATCCTGTTACTCTAATCTATAGCTAAATGATATGCACCTCTCTGGTTGACGATGTCCAGCCGATTCAGACTTCTTCACGTTGAGCAGAAGATAACGAAATCCGTTTATATCTGAGCATGTTTGGGTGACGTGTGTATAACAGCGGGTAGTCCATGTCATATCCAACTCGTAATTATTGTCTCGTATTTTGTGGGCGAGAACGATGTCCGTTCCTAGATTGACATTATACCGCGACCTGGCACTGACAAGTCCCGATAATGTGTCGCCTTGACCTTAGTCCTAGGCACAAACCGCCGAGTTGCAAAAAGCCCGCCACCATGCGTGTGGCCTATGAGACGTTCAAGTTTTTACTCTGAATATGCGTCACCTGGCATGGCCAAGGATGGGTAGCTGAAAACAATCAGCGTGATCCGATTCGTCGCGTCATGCCAAGATGCAATCCCCTGAAACGTGCGTACTTGCATTTAGGTTTGAGCCACCGGCGTCAATTGATCGTGATACAAAGTTCAGTCACGTTGAAGGTTTGATTCGTCGCCAGCGGAACAGCGGGCTTTTTTTTTTTGATCTAGATCTCTCATGCAAGTTCGGGCACCTCGACATCTCGACGAGATTGAGTTCAATCCACGGTGGATTGATCATGAGCCAAGGCTAGGAGACGCGGTCGACGCGTTGGATTCGTGTACGAGCCCCAAGTCTTCTCGATCCGAGTCACCGAGTGGCGACAGTTCCTTGCAATTCTGATGCTATACCCGCATCGTTGCACACGCCTTCTGGTGGATCTTTATTTATTTTTTGTTATATCGAGCATGCATAATGCGGTGTTTGAAAAATGTGGCATTGCACCGCGCATGAATGGCGTGGTGATGGGCGGTGTGCAGTATGCATATCCGTCCAGGAACGGTCTGCACTCCCGACAGGCATAACGGCAATCCAACTGTCAACACCTCCGGAATATCCCTCGCCGCATTTCTTCCTCCCTATGCATCAGGCTTGTCAGACACTCACTAGCCCAAAAAGAAATAACACAAAAAGGAAATCTGCGACGCACCGATACTCGAACATCAACTGGACTCCCACGAACAGACACCCACATGCGCCGATCAAGAACCAAAGGCCTTTTTCAAGTCGGGTCGAAACGATCGTATCCAACATGGTTATCCCATCCCACATCGGCATCGGTGAACTTCGATTAAAAATCATATCGAAAAAAACGAAAAGCGCTCAATGACGTTACCTTGAAAACTTCCCGTGATTTGATTGGCCATGTATAAAATCCCGTCCGTCCCAATGACAAAGCCGACAAGATTGGCGGTGATCATTGTCAGGACGTTAAGAACGCCTCCGCACGCACTGATGTGCCGGTACCACGCGTGCTGTCCGTACTGATCGCGTGAAAAATGAGCGGTAATGACAAAGTGGTGGTTCCGTTAGAAAATGGAAACGAACTTTGGATTGGGGGAGTAGCCTGACCACGAGCAGTTCTGGGAGAATGAACATGCTGACGAGCCACCCCCATGCGAGTAAGCGGAACGATAGATCATGCCACAAGGCCACGAAAGTGAATATGAGCGCTGTGGTTATGGCTACGTTCTTGGTGCCCCCAAGCGGAACGTAAATATATCTGCCTCCAGTTAGTGGATAGCGACTTGGGGGTCGGAAAACCTATTACCGCACTATCCATAGATTGTACGAACGGTGCCAACTTCGCCAAAAACCTAGCGTAGAGTAATTGTTTGCCATACATCGAACCATGTTCTCCGGCGGATCGATCCCGCTGGCTAGCGACCAAAGTCGAAAGAACCGCCATGGGAGAAGAAGCTGAAGCAATGCGATGTTAAATGTAAACAAACGCAGTTGTCCTAAGGACCTACTTTCAGCCAGACAATCATGAGATTCCAAAAGCCGATCATGCTCAGCTCAAAGGGTGTATCACCTCGCCAAGCTTTTGTGTCCTTGATCGCGACTACGTACATATAGTGAAGAATAAATTCCATGGTCAACAGGCTGATAAGGAACCGCGTCAAGTAGCCTATGAGAGTTCCCGGTCGAATATTAACTGGTTGACGCAGCTAAAAATATTTTAATTAAATCGACCGGCTACGACGGAGGGAAAAAGAGAGGACCTGCCACATGAAGTTGTTAAAGGTCAGAATCGGACCAGCAATATATAGCGGGGGGAACAACACATAGGCGAGATAGTTTGCATAGGTATAGTGTTCGAGAGAATGAGGGAGAGTACTTCGTTGCTTTTCGGTGAGAGTCGACTCCGTCTGTGGTAAATGCCTGAGAATTTAAGCAGACCTATAAACCAGCACGGACCTCTGGTGGGTGTGGCAATGTACATGCCCAGTGATAATCCATGTTGAACGACACCAACCTCAGCATTGTAATGTTGAAGCTGATTTGCCAGCGGGGGTAGAGTCCTTCAAATGCGTCCTGATGACAAGTGAAATGGTGTAGCGCACAAAAACGGTTCGCTTACCAATGATGCTAAATTAGGGTGAAGGGTTGAAAATAGGTACCCTTCGTTACGCTCGTTCGCAAACAGGACGAGAAAGTTGAAGATCCAAGTGATGATTGGAGCGACCCGTGATCTGGCAAAGGCTTTCCCGATGAAATAATTGGCGGTCAAAATGATAATTATCTTTAAAGTGCTTGTTCCATGCAGTCCGATGAGGTATAATATAGCAAACAAAATAGTAAAAGGAACGAGAAATGTTTCGTCGGTTGGTGTGCCTGATATTGAGCGAGTTGCAAAGCGAGTATATATCGATTTGAGTGCAACGTATACGAGGACCAGAAAGGCAAGCGCAGGTACGTTGTTTCGAAACGCGCGATATTGGGCATCACTGTTGTCCTGGATGTGCGGTGAATGACACATAAAGAGAATGTGTTCGTGCTCTGGTCTATCTCACTAGATAAATGTACTTACAACTTGACGACCGAACAACCAGCCGGAACTTAGTTTGTAGTGAAAGAATGCATAGTTGGCGTGCGTGGCTGCATGTAATTTATAGATGAGAATGAACGTTGTACGATAGCACGGCGGTAACGCACGTGAACTCAAGTTGATCGGCACCCAGACCATGACAGGGATGACTACTGCAGCCACCAGGTAGTAGAAGAAAAACTCAGGAGTTCTCCATAATGGCGGCGGTCGTGGTGTATCAATCCGTTGGCTTTTGCTCGCATCGGGGATTTCGACTGTCACAGCGGTGAGTCCTCGATGGATCTTCTTGTTTCTGATATCTTCTTCCAGTTCGAAAGGAGAAACACGCGCGCCGGTGGAACGAAGGTCTGTTGGCATGTCCAGAACAACAGCCTCTGGCATGCGCGAAATCTGTATGATTCCGGTCTCGTCCGTGTGCACTGGACGAGCTTGAGGAAAGATCGGAAGCGTATGTGAATTTCATTCCTTTTCTGGGTTTGGCTATCAGGTCCGAACAGTCTGCACCGCCACTTCCCTTGTTTGCCCAGCTGCAATTAGCGAAGGACTTGCAAGTTGGCCATCACAAGTCAGTGTGGAAACGACAGATTTCAACAGAGGGCTGATTCGATGCTCGGTCGCGCAGTGGACGATGCCTCTACGGGATCTGATTCTGATTATTCCAAGTAGGTCGCCCTCGTTCATCTAGTCAAGTAAATCGCTCACACGATTGTCTAGTTCGGTGAGGCACCCCAATATGCCATCTGAACGAATCTAACGACGGCTTGTGGTAGTGGATATCTTGGTTTCTGTCTTCGAAAGGCAACGAATATTTCTGTGAAGTCGAGGAGGACTATATCCTGGACAGGTTCAATTTGACGGGCCTGAACAACGAGGTTTCCAACTATGCGCAAGCCCTTGACCTAATCACAGATAACCTTGGTTCGTCACTGTTATTTGCAAAGTCCATGTAGTTTACCCCCATCCTATAGATGATGATATCCAGGATGAGCTTCGGGGAGCTCTAGATGTCCAAGCTCGCTTATTGTATGGTCTCATCCACGCGCGGTGGATCGTCACGGCACGCGGTCTCGCAAAAATGGTATGTGTTTGGTCCTTTTTCCCAACTCAAATCTTATATCCTCCAGCTTGAAAAATTCAAGAGAGTAGACTTCGGTCGATGTCCTAGAGTCTTGTGCCAATCCCAACCACTCCTGCCCGTCGGTCTAAGCGATATTCCATACGAAAAATCAGTCAAGCTTTATTGTGGTCGTTGTGAAGACGTTTATTCTCCCAAGTCCTCCCGACATGGATCCATCGATGGGGCCTATTTTGGCACCTCGTTCCCCCATCTGCTTTTTATGATTTATCCGCATCTCATTCCTCCAAAGGCCGGTCCCGTTGAGCCGGCGCCACCTCCTCGAGTCAGCGAGACCGACGCAAGCAAGAGGAACAGACGCACGAGAGAGGAACCAGAAGTACCCGAAGTCATCGGTGAACCCGTTAGCACAGCCAGTGTCGCTTTGAAGGCGGATAGATATCGACCACGGATTTATGGGTTCCAATTGCATGAAATTGCCAAGCTCCAGAGATGGCAAGAGGCGGTCAGAGATAGGCAAGTGAACAAGATTACTTGGAGGGTGGTGGCTTTTCTAATTCCATTTGGTCAGGCAAGTCACCAGGCTCGAAGCATTGGAGGACCTCTCCTGACATATTCCGTTCTCGTCTCGTCATCCTGTATATTTTTGCCGTGGTGTAGTTGGAGCTCGCATCCGATACTTTCTCTTTCAGCAGCGATTGTAAGGCCTTAAGGTCCCGCACAGCATTAGGTCAGCTTGCCCGAAACGAGCTCTGTGGCGATGACGGGACCCCCAGGAGAACGAGCGAACGACGAGAGGCGGCGGAGCGAGAACGAATCGTCGGGGAAGCACAGAAACGTCCCCAGCTGTAGCGTAGATTTTTTTTAAAAAGTAACGACGACGCCGTCGTGAAGGTGACCGCGGTTGAGAGCGGAAAATCCAACACGGAAGGACAGCGACGCCGGTCCGGGAGCACTACAAGTTATTGTGTCAAGTGTACAGGATGTTGCATTGCCTTTATGCCAAAGTGCCTTGGACCTTGGTTGATGGCCTTCAAGTCCCCCACAGCTTGACTTTCAGTGTTCACACTCGATATGGTCACCAGTAATACCAAGGCTCTTTCGCAAGACACAACAGTCATAGAAGCGAATCAGTTCCCCATCAAGTCTGTCAAATTATTCAGCTCGGGTAGCGCTGAGATCACTCGCACGTTCCCCTTACCCTTCCTCCGCTCTCAGGTAGTGACGGCTCGCGCCTTGTTTGCCCATTTCTAACGCAGAGTATTCTAGGATGAACCACAGGTTGTCGAGATCGTCCATCTCCCCGAAGGTCTTCGGTCTGTCGATGTCTCAGTAACATCCACGTTGGCGAACGTGATGATTCTCGATCACTACCACACTACCTCCGCCCAGATCGTCCATATTCCCGCCGACCCGGAGGTTAGTCTATCCACGTTTGGGAACAGGACGACTCCCGATCATAACCACACTTCCGTCGCCAAGCATCCTTTCGAGGATTCTGCGTCTTCGAGCCAGACATTGCGTGAGCTGGAAACGGAACGGCTGCGACTGGAAGATGAGAGGCGTCTCAGGCAGCAAAGTTTCACGTTCCTCACAACATACATGGACTCGCTCGCGCAATGCAAGTCTCAGGCCCAGCCAGAGGCAGCTCAGATGGTATCTTTCTTTGACGAATTTGTCGAGATTGGGATGACACGCTCTGCGGTGATTGCGGAGCTAGATGTCAAGCTAGCTGACGTCGGCAATAAAATCGCGGAGGAGAAGGGACGTCTCTCGAAGCTCAGTAAGGATTTACCGGTCAAGGTGGTGACAGTCCTTTCTTGCAACAGCCAAGTGCTCGTGGAAGCTGCTCAGACCGAGCTCACTGTGACTTATGGTAAGGAGAAGTATGACCTTTTAAAGTTGTCCCTCCTGAGATGATGGCTTTCCTAGTCGTCACGCAAGTTTCGTGGAAGCCAGTGTACGATCTCCACATTGCAATGACAGGAAATACGCCGTCGCAGACGGTGAGGCTCGACTTTCGGTGTACGGTCACCCAATGGACGGGCGAAAATTGGGAAAACGTGAGCTTGGCGCTTACGACGGCGGACCAAGCGTCGCAGTTGATACAACTCCCTGAGCCAAAGAGGATCGATATCAGTCTCGGTCCGACGCACATCGTTCAACAACCCGCGATTGCGCCCCAGTCCCAGCCCATAGTGATCCAACCCCATTTTCGTAACCGTGACCGCGACCAAAGTCGTGACGGTGGGGTACACATAATGCGGCACGATGCCACTGCTGTCCACCGCCCGCCTCCTCATGAACCTAAAGCAGCAAGGAGCCCGATGCAAATCCACCCCTATGTTTTTCCAACGCTGCCAACTCCGGTGGTAGATGAGGCTCCCCAAGTGGATGCTCCATCTCAGAACGTTTCTCAGCTCATTTCTCATGTATGCGCTGTCCCTCAGTCTATCTTGTCAGAAACATTGCTTACACTTTTGCGCTTCAGGGTAGCAAGGATCCGGTTACGCATATCACTAATGGATGTATATTCGTTCCTTCTGATCACACAGAGCATCATGTCCTGGTTGCCTCGCTCTCTCTCCAGGGGGAGTTCATGCGAGTCGTAGTGCCCAGCACTGACACCCGCGTCTATTACACAGTGCGTGCCATTCCCATTCCCTCCTTCGGCCATACTCAATCCAAAATATGCAGTGCGAGGTCAAGAACACCAGTGAATACGTCCTGCTCCCAGGCACCGTCAAGGCCTATCTGAACGACAATCATGTCTCGTCCACCGACATTCACGTACGTCCAACGACCCATCCTCTCTGACGTCCATCTGACGTGTTGCCTCCTGACCCGATATAACATCTCCACTAGAATACCGAGTTGCCGCAGATGCTGGAATGCTCCCTCGCGGTCGACACCGGCGTGAAGACGATCCACAATCGCGGGCCGGACGCACTGGCACTGCCCTCTATCCCCGTATTCGCTCCCAGAGCTACGAGGACGTCCACGAGCGTCACGGTCATCCACAACACACACGCAGAGCCGATCCGGGGCGTTATCGTGCGGAGCTCTATCCCATTGCCCGCAGATCCACGTATCACGATCGTCCTGAAGGAGCCTATGGGGTTGGCAGAGATAGACGAGGGGTGTGTGTCCGTGAAAGAGGGGTGTTTTGCGCGATGGTCGATGACAGGGGGGCGGAAGGGCAAGCAAGCGGGGTTGTTTGAGTGGGTGTGTGACGTGAACCCAGGAACGGAGGTGTTGAAAGCTGTTTGGGAGGTGTGTGCCCCACAGGACCTGAAACTATTCGAGCAGGCGCATTCCTAGCACCTGCGTCTGGGGGTACTCTTCTCCGGCCACCCATGCACACATCCTTGCCATTAGTACATAGCCTTTGAAGAGGATCGCTTCACATTTTTGGGTGATACTACATGTACCATACAAGCAATAATATCTGCCATTGTTGTATCCCTTTATTTCGTATTCATACATTTGGTCTCGTTCCGCCGTCTCGATCCTCGCGGAGAGGAAGATTGTATACGAGTACTTGCTAGAGCACACCGTCGCTGCGGATTGCGCATTGTCCAAAATCGAGTTTCTTCAAGCCCTCTTCTTTGGGTAAGATATCCTGCGTGATGCAGTTCAGCGTGGTTGTAACGTGGGCGCAAAGGAGGAGCTGCACGTACGTGCTCGAAAATGCCGAGGGGCAATGCGAGCGTAACACAGGCATTAGGAGAGTCCTGTCGCAGAAGCATACATGTTAGCAATGCCTGATCCAAGTGGGGGGGGGGTCAGATGCGTACCACGACAGCACCGACGTGGCTCTCGACCGGGGCGGCCGAGAGAAGGAGGTCTAGTGAAACATCGACGGTCCAGGTCAGAACGGAAACAACCCGTCCCAGCGAAATAAAGATTGGGTACGTACATGCTTGTTCACGGGCTAGATGCATAGGCGTATCGAGCATCCGTCATCTCTAAGCACGCGGGATCGACGTCAAAATGTCACTCACTGTAGCCGATCTAGGACCATTGGACGTCAGCGGTGTCTCGAAAGCGCACGGTTTTCGGGAAGCATGGTAATTGCTGATACACACCTTTTGCAAGTACGCGATCGCGTTGAGCGCGGCTTGCTTATACGCGACAGTACTGAGAGCGTGTCAACGCTGCCGATCGTCCACAAAACATGGTACTCACGCGTCCATGTAGTATTGTGTCCCATCCCCGTCTGTCTTATCATCAGCGAAAGCGAGCGGAGACGAAGCACCTCACACCACGCACGAATGTCGACGCTGATACCCTCAAAGATAAGCTGGGTTCCGTTTAGCATCGCTATCGAAAAACGATATTTGGATTGGCTCACCTTGGCCGAGTACAACGGGTCCACGGGGGATGGCTGTCGAAGTGGGTCAGAATTCGTCGCCAAAAAAAAAAATCCCAAAATGCAAACCAGGAAAATGGGCTGTCTTAGTGCAAACTTTTCGACGCCGCCTTTGATGATGCTAGTCTTGAACTTGATGATGCCAGCCTACGAGTATCGTCAGCCAATGCATATGCCGGGAAGGTGGGATTATGTCTCACCATTTCGATAGCACCGCAGAAGGAAAGCTGATGGACGAATGTCAGCTGTAATCACGTCGGTATTGATGATCGACTCTACCTCTCCCTGTGTATATATTCAGCATCCAATTGCATAGGGAAGGAAACTACCCTTTAAAGAAATAGTTCACATACATCACCTTGCGAGAAGTGCAAGTCTCCAACAGAGAGGTTTGCACCTTTCACGAAAACCGGGAAGTAGCACCGAGAACCCCTAGGAGCGTGACACCGTGAGTGACTCGTTTTCAACAGACAGAAAACATACTTGGACAGGTTCTTGATCTATACTCGAATTATCAGCAATGCACGCAGGACCACCTGTGGAGGACCACCACTCACGTCACAGTTTCCTCCATGCTCACGCCCGGGAATGGTGCGAGCACCATCGCGATATATCCTTTCCCTCACATCAGCTGGAAGGTCTTGACCGACATATGATCCTTGAGCGAGAGGGGCGAATGCAACAGGAGGTACAGCATTAGCGTGCGCCTCGATCAAACCTACTTCGCGTTTGTTCCAGGTAGCGAGAAGCTCGTGAGATGGTGCGGTTCCGATCAATCCGGGGTGAGAAACGCCAGCGAAACGAACGCCCGGAATGTGTCTCGATGTGGCGTAGACACCTAGTTCCATTTTCAGCTCGCTGGAAGGGTGTTCCGAGTATCGTTGATCTTACCTTCAAAGTCCCAGATGGCCTTGGCCGCTCTACTCTGAAACTCTCGTGCTGGATGGGGACAAGGTTGTTAGAACACCGCTCTGAACATCGGATAAATGTACCCTACCAAACAAACCGCCGCCATTTTCCAGCTCGAAGATGCCCTGTGGCAAGTCAATGCCTTTGCCCAAGATGAACGACCTAAACTCACGGTGTAGCCCCATGGCATTTTGTCAAATGGTTTCACTGCGATCGATTCAGATTAGCACATTTGACAGAACTATTTCTTGGGTCATACCGTCCAGAATGTCGACAACAAGACAATCGCCAGGCTCTGCACCCTCCACGGCAATTGGGCCCGATAAGTTGTGGACGGAGGTAAGATCAATGTTGCGAATGTCATCGCTGACTAGAAAGCAAGCGCAAGATCAAGGCACGATACAGAGAACGACGCGACCGGAACGTACAGTCATTATTTCCAATCTGGGCACCGGTCCAGTCTTGTCAAGTCGCGACTTGTGAGTGACAACACACCATGCTTCTCTGTTGCGGTGACATACCGACACATTCGATGTTAAATACCTGGGAAATGGTTAGGAACGGCAGACATGCGATGTTTGATTCACGTACCTCACCCGGTTTTACGGTTGCAACGGGGGGTATCTCTGGACTAGATAAGGATAGTCAAAGCACGTCTGCCTAGCTCCCGTGAATCAACATACTGCCATCTGTTGTGTATACCCTATGTATACATTGTCAGCCCGATACACAGTCCATGGCTCGAACATCTGTGCAGACCTTCTGCTCCCGCGCAGGTCTGGTATTGAACACAAGAAGTTAGTGGCCCTAAAGCCGATGGCAGGTCATGCTTACACAAATGGGTCGAGCTATGATATGTGAAGCGGTAATCCAATGCCGGCAATTGCAAGCTCTCACCTCAATAAGAGTTGGATGAGTGACAGAGTTAGCTGCAGTAGCCATTCGAGAAATGAACTTTCGGCCGTGCAATAAGCAAGAAGGGAGGGGGGACAAAGTCGTGATGAAGAAGCCGGGGAGCTATAAGGACGTTCCCATTGCAAGATAAGCAGGACGGAGCTGCGCCTATCCCGCCTTATCAATACGGATAAAGGAGCTGTCAGTGACACGCCAGCAGGTACTGGGGAATATATTTGCCTGAGTTGATAACATGACCTCTGTCATGGGAGCCCGTAGGTTCGCACGCGACTCCCAACCTCTGAGCCACGCTCAGTGAAACGGGACGCGTGGTCGTTACACCCTAGTGTTCAGCTTTACTAAGCTACAATCGAGGGCGTTTCAACGAGTGGCCGAACAGAACAATGTCGTGGTGAACAGGTGGGCATTGTGCAGCAAAGGCTTGGCAGACAGGATAAGCCTCGGTGACACACGAAGGCTCGGGAGAAAGGGGAAAGCCTGGTATCGTACGGCGCTGATATCAGAACTGAAAGTCGATGTTCGTGTCGGTGAGAATAGGCGGGTCCCCGGTGAGGCTCTGCTTCGTTGTATCAAGAGCCTGAGGGCTAGCGCTTACCAAATTGAAACAACCTCACAGTGAACCGATATAGATAATAGAGAAAACAACTCGACTCTATCATCGGGCTAAGGACCGGAGACGAAGTGGGGGTGGCGGATTGTGACACTACCACCCTGCCGGCGCTCCGCATCTGAGTCCGTTCTTCTGGTTCCTGAAGCTCCTGGTGGTCGAGGTTGTTCTTTCCTGGTAGTTCGATTGACGAGACGCAGCAATGGATGGGAGACTTTGTAGAGTCTTTCCCAAAGACTTCAAATCAAGATGATGCACGGATATCCAAAGTTCCCACATACTAGTACAAGAGTATAACAGACATGCAAGAAACTCCCCACATGGAGCAGTACTTACACCCACCTGTACGTGGGCATGTAGCTACATTCCCGTACTGCACTGGAGCTAGAACGTATATCTCCCGCTATTTATCATGCAATTTTCACACCCAGATCCTCTGCGATGATGGCCGCCGCCTTCTCCCCGATCAACAACGCAGTAGAGTATGTATTCTAACCCGAAAGAAATAAACAGTCAATGGTTTCGTTCAGGTTGTGTAAAAGAGTGTGACGCACGTTTCCAACGTTGGCCGGACAGATGGACATGTCTGGTGAGCCCCACTTCAGAACAAAGAGCAAATACGAGTCGAGGATGATGTCATATCACGTACCTGCAACCTTGAGGCCTTCCACGCCGTATACGTTCAAGCGCGCATCGATGACGCCGCCTTGGTTGCGGGGTTTCATGGCACACGTCCCGAGCTGGATTAACTCGTTCATCAACGACACTCAGGGAAAACAGCGCATTGGGGGAACTGACCGAGTGCCAGGTCGTGAATACTACAAGCGTCACGCGGAGAAGGGGCTCAGCAATAGAAACGAGAATGGTCAGACGGGAATGACTCACCCCGATCGCGGTGGAATTTTGCGATAGCCTCATCGTCCACATCAGAGTACAAAATATCTGGCGCATCTATCGGCACAGGCTCATCCGTTTCTCTACAAGCGGCAGGACTACCAGGAGGAAACTTTGGATGATAGGCAGCCACCTCTCCTCGATATGCGGGCATACGCCTGAAGAGTTCGCGTGACATTTTGTACAACAGAGTGAACTGCGCGACATCGCCGGCTCTGGTGATCAACTTCATGAGCACAGCACACAACAACGGAGGAGGTGCAAGGCATACTTGGAGAAAATGTCAGGGTCAAAGTCCAGAGGTGAGTTCGCATCTTCGCCGGACGTGATGTGTATACTACCAATCGACTCTGGGTACAGCTCGAATACCAATGTCAGAACGAGAGAGACGGACAGGGGTGCCGTATTTCCTTACAATATAGTAGATCGCGGTGAGGAACTTCCGACGAAATGACATGGCTGGATCCAATGGGAAACTAGTGAAAGACAATCAAGGTGAATAATTTACAAGCCCAGGATGCGACTGTGGCATACCCAACAAATGGTGCGATGATAGCCATGGGCTTGTCGGGACTGCGCTGAAAGAATGTTTCCCATCTCGATTGTAACGCAGGCCCACTGGATGTTAACTGTGCTGCTGTCGGGCGCACTTTCACCATGGCTTCGATTCCACTGTGATGAAAGTATTCAGCAACCCATGGGAATAGGAAAAAAACACGGTGGCAGACTTGTGAGCAATCTTCCCTGTTCCATTGCCTTCCCATTCTTTCAGTCGTGCTGATAACCGTGTTGACATGATACACAACATTGTATGACCGGATTGTATGAACCACTCACCGGTGATTGCTTCTGGGTCACTCCACACATCATCCATGGTTTCAGTCTCGTCTGATGCGTAGAACGCCTGACAAGCGCCAAAATGGTCTGGAAAATAACATGCCATGTCACTTTTTGAAACGAGGACACTCTGATACACCGACGCACCCTGATAATTTTCTCCGACGCCAGGCAAATCAACCAGGACTTGGACTTTATTCTTTTCGAGAACGGACGGGACGCCAACCCCTGACCTTTCCAAAATGGACGGGGAACCAAACGCTCCAGCAGCAACAACAACCAACTTGGTGGCCTTCACGGTAACGAGCTCGTCACTGGCCCCTTGGGATGATATCGCGTCTGTCGTATATTCGATACCGACCGCACGTCCGTTCCTAACGTTGGCGTGAGGTAATTCATACGCGATGCTTTCAGGTCGAACGTACTCGATAATGACGCGTTTCACACGCTTCCCAACCACGATCTTTAAATTCGGATTTCCTGAATGCGGATATAGGTATCGGGAAGCAGCATCAGAGCGCTTTCCCGTCATGGAGTCGATATATCTTCGGTCAGTGGAGCATTAGGTGAGGAATATTTGTCGTCTTTTCATGCTTACTTGTAACATGGCTAGTGGAAAGAAAAGAGGTAAGTCCACCTGTCGACTAATCAAGACACTCACGCTATACGCATCTGCTGTCTTGAAATCGTTGCTATCGTCGACCTGTGGACGGCCCGGATCGTATTCCCTCGCCACGTTCAAGAACTGGTTTCCCACTCCAAGGTCAGTTCCACCAATAGATATCTGGATCGGTCCCGAGTAACCATGGGTTGGTCTGTCTGCTATGGGCGTGAACGTTTCGAGCTACATAGTTGGTTACGAATCATCTCGTTATGGCGTCTTGATGTGTTTACCTTTCTAATCAAAGGAAGAACTTCATTGAAGCTCCAACCTTTGTTGCCGAACGCCTCCCAATCGTCGTAGTCCGATGCGGCGCCTCGCGCGTACAACATGACTGTATGCAAGACCAAGACCAACAATGACGTGAAAAGCGAACTGGATGAAACTCGGGAACGGGTAGTTCGCTGCTTACAACGTACAATTAACTGCGGAGCCGCCGCCCACGCATCGGCCGCATTGAATGACAGCACCACGTCCATCGAGGTGCGTGCTTGGCTTGCCAACGTGGGAGGAGAGAGTGGTGGCGTTCGGCGCAATGTGCTCGACGTATCTGCAGGGTTGGACATGCCTAGGGAGGTCGCGCGAGTGCTCGCCACTCTCGACGATGAGGATCTTGAGGGAGGGGTCTGCGGCAGCTAAACGCCCTGCAACGACACACGCAGTCGCTCCGCCTGCCAGCATATGATGAGTAAAGCGCACGCAAGCGAGAAGTAGTAGAAACGAACTCGCCTCCGGCAAAGATGATGTCAAACTCTGGGGACATGATGTAGGGCCAACTTGGGGGGGTAGATTTTGGAGGGAATACAACTAAGAGCGATGTAACACCAGATTGTGGGATGCATGGTATATAAGGAAGACGGGCCACCATCCGTGCAAAATCCGTCAGGGATCTGACGGAATTCTCGAGGATGGATTCTGAACAGTGCGGCTGGAGAACGTCCATGATCCGATCGATTCAAGGGCAACTCCGCGGGGATGTAGTATGGGGGGCGAATTTGGGATCAGTACGGCTAAACGGGCTGAGGGCACTTGGAACAGGGAAGATTGCTCACAAGTGTGCCACCATGTTACAGTTTCTCTTGCTCCCATGACTTACTGGGATTCTCACCTCAGTTACTTACCACCCAGTTACCGAGGTATTGTGCCAAAAGTGCCGAGTTTGCTTTGCTGCATGACCAAGACACGGCCTTGATTATTGGGGTATGTCCTCGTACAAACGCCGGAGGAGCGTACGGCTCTAAAGCGAACATGAAACACTAGATACCTCGGGCATAAAATGGTGATGCACCATCTGATATGCAATCGTTACACTCCCTAAGTTTCTAATTTCGTGGGAGGAATCCAGATTTGAAGACCTGCCTGAAATTCGGAGTTTCGAGCTCACGAAGATGATTGCTTCTTTGTGAGATGGGTCGGCGGTTGCCGTGCCACCAAACTTTAGAGTAATGACCCTGGACTCTGCTACAGTGACAGGTACAGTGCTGTTCTTCTTCGTACTCTTCGTCCCGACTCATTATGCAGCTGCCCGGTTTAACTGTGCAACTCGAACACCTGAATCAACTTCCCGCAACCTTGCTTTTGGGTTTGCAACAACGTATATGGATCGGTGACGAGGACGGCCTTAGATTTCAAACGAGATTACAGAAATATAACAACGTGATTTAGATTTGACAATTCACTACTGGAGTCTGCATATGCAGCCACATATCGTTTGTTCTTGTCACCATCGCGAACCATCTGCTTAGATATCTCCCACTTCCCATGCCTCTAAGAGGCACCACATCTGCGTCTGCAGTGCCTCAAAGCTCAGGTTCACGTCCGTATACAGATCATGACCATTGAGCCCTTTCAACGCATCGTACACCCAATTCTGGCAGTTCCAGGTCCACCGGTGACGATGTACCGGCACGAGTGCAATATGGTTCAGCAGATCATTCAACCGAGTGGGCGAAACGTATCCGATGACGTGGCTGCCCCGCCAGTCACCGCGTTCGTTGAGCGGGAGATCGAAACGGTCCTGCGTTGAGAATGTGTTCATGTCGCCAACGATCTCGTGGCAATTCCCGCTCCGGGCGGACGTGCGGACGATGATAGCCCAGTGCAAGGGTAACGGACGGCCTGGGGTGTACTCGCCGCGCCAGTACTGGACGACTTCGATGGGGAAGTAACCTGGAGGGACCTGCACTGGGTCGAGTACTGATGGTGGGGGAGATTCTGGGACGGGAGAGGTGGGTCCTGGGGAAAGATGAGATAAAGAGTCGGCGACTACGCACGAGCGACTTACTGCTTCCAGACATCGTCCTGCAGGGTGTGTGAATAGGTTTGTATTGTAAGGGTTTGAGCTGATGAGGTAGAACTGCCAGTGATGTTTTCGCTGATGGCCTGGAGGAAGCGTCTTTTATACCGCAGGACCATTCATTCTCTTTGTTCGCTGTGGGCAGGGAGTGGGATTGTGGACGCCTCTTCTTTCGCGATCACAGAGGCACACCTCCTTTGTCGTGCCAATGTGGTCGTCATCCAAACTGTGGTATGGGTGCTTTGGTGCCGTTCGTTACATGTGATGACTGATTATCGTGTGATATCGTTGGCATGAACAATGCAGGATCGTTGAGAAAGAACGTTGACGTTCAGTCTGATCTGATTTCATCTGTTTATCGGTCTATTCTTGTTCCATGTGGAGCTCATGAGTTTCAGGCCATCACACAAAGGAGCCTGGTACGCCGGGTAGTGCCATAGTCGCCTTGGGGCAGACAAAAGAGATCCGTCTGTGACTGACATCTGACTGTGCTATGCGGTTTCGTCGTCAGTCATATGCGCGGCAACGATACCGTGACGAAGCTTCAAAGGGAGAGCACCAGATCTAGTCGTTTACAGTCGATCTGGCACACCGTGCTTTTCCATGTGAAATTTTTCCCTGTAATCAATTGTCTTCTGAAAGTACCCACTTCTCCGTCACGTATCGTCCACACATGCTAATGACGGTCGAGAACGCATTTTCTTGGGTTCCGGAGTTGTAAGTGACCCGACGCCCCAACTGAATAGTAACCACGGCGCTCGTACCGGTATCGCAGTTCCATGATGCCTTCCGATCTCGCTGAAACATCGAGGTTTTAGATATCCCGATATTGTCTTCCAAACCTTCCAAGCCGGCCTGGAGGATTACACCCGTACTCGGTCCGCATGCATCTGTCGCGATATTTCGCGACAACGGTCTGTATTTTCGTTCATCACCGGAATTAAGATGCATATAATTGGGAAAACGATCCTTGACTCCGATCCGAGTTGGGAGCCCATCTATAGTACGCTTGACATTGGGTTTGTACGGGGAGATCATGGTGTGATCTAGGCGCCCCAGCAGCGGCCAGGAGGGGGGTGAATTTCGCTCCCATTTGCCCAGTACTTGAGCTTAGGAGTTGATGGGAGTACCAGCGTCCGCATGGCTTGACACCCTCGGGATTGCCGACGATTCATTTGAGTGAAACTTTTAGCTTTTACATAACAACACAGCGCGACATGGTCCTGCATAATCACTTTGGACCGTTCCTGTCCTGTCAAATCATCAAAACTCCGTGGCCACTGCTGCTTAAATATCACCCATCTCCCAAGCATCTAAAAGACACCACATCTGCGTCTGCAGCGTCCCAAAGGTCATGTTCGCGTCCGTATACAACTCGGCATCCTTGAGCTCCTTCAACGCCTCGTACACCCAATTCTGGCAGTTCCAACTCAAGCGATGACGCAACACTGGTACGAGCGCGATATGGTTCAGCAGATCATTCAATCGAGTGGGCGAGACGTATCCGATGACGTGGTTTCCCCGCCAGTCATCGCCCTTGAACTGGAGCGGGATATCGAAACGGTCTTGCGTCGCGTATGTATCGATATCACCAACGATCTCGTGACAGTTGCCGCGTTCGGCGGACGTGCGGACGATGATGGCCCAATGCAAGGGTAAAGGATGGCCTGGCCAGTACTCGCCGCGCCAGAATTGGACGACTTCGATGGGAAAGCAGCCTTCGGGAACTCGCACGGGGTCGAGTACTGTTGGAAAAGGAGATTCTGGGGTGGAGGAGGAGGGTGCTGGGAGGATGATGAGACGAACAATCGACGACACGCGAGAGCGGCTTACTGTTTCCGGGCATCGTCCTTGAGGGTGTGTGGAGAGGTCTGTATTGTAATGATGGGAGTTGATCTGAGATAGGACTGAAGTCTTTTCACACAGGACCATCCATTTGCTTTGTTCAACTTGGATGGGAATTGAGTTTGTGGATGTCTGTAGGCGCTCCAATTGACATGTGATGTGACTGATCAATTACTATATGTGTAGAACGATGTGTCGGTGGCTGGTGAGTGTTCTGAGACCGTCATGCAAGCGCTTGGTACGCTGGGTAGTGCCATGCTCAGGCAGACAAGAATCTAGGGAGGGTCCTCCATCCACCTACGCCGCAGTAAACATGTCCAGTGAGTGACTCCGGAGTGATACGCTATGCATTCTTTGATGGTGGGATACACATTCGATTTACTTTCCGAGCTCGAAAGAATGAAAGACGAGCATGTACGTCCCACATTCACGACCCCGAAACCCAAACCCAAACCTGTGCCTTTACCACCACACGAGGTACATGGTCGAGAGTGCCGTCGCTCCAAGGACGGCATATCCAGTGCTATAAGCACCTTTCACGGTCATGACTGGATCGCAACGGCAAGATCAGCTTCGCCCAACGCATAGAGGAAAGCAAGCAAGAAATTCCAAATCCATCGCAACGAGGTGAAAAAAAAGGGACGCAGACGTACATTTACCCATATCCCACACGAGATGGCGTACGCCATTCCATCCATGAAACGCAAACGGCGCTGCAAGCAACACCTTGGCAGACGTCTTCACGTAGTCGGGTAATCCCGCCACGAACTCAATCACGTGGGCACTGTCGAACGTTCCAGGAGCGATGAGGTATGCGATGGAGAATCCGTAGAGGACTGGAGCGTCACATCGTCAGTCGTCAACATCATGGATTTCGCGCGCAACGGCATGTCGCGCCAGGCGCCGGTGATAAAGAAGGGAAACTCACGTGCACTGAGTGCTCCACCGGTCATTCGGTGCACGATGGAACCAAACCATGTCAATTGAGGTTGGTAAATAGTATAGTGAGGACTCGAGGGCCGCTTCAAGCGTTGTTCGTTCAGGATCCCTTCCGAGGCAGATGGAGGAAGCGATTGTGTCTGTACACCCCTAAGACCCACACACACGAGAAGGAGAAAGAGTCGATTGAGTCCATGCCGCGCGAGCACGCAAACACAACGAGTAACTGTACCGTTTTCCAATGACAGATCGCAGTGCGACCTGATTCCTAGCTACAAAAGTAACGACCTCGCGACGTCAGCACTCAAGGGACCCGTTAATCTTTCCGAACACGCACCGAATTTTGGCGCAAATGCGGCTCGTCTGAGAGAAGGAGCGAGACCAACAACAGCACGGGCAGACATGGCGGTTTGGTTGTAAACTGCGTGCGACAACGACGAGACGGAAAATGTAGCAAGGGCGGCGAACGACAGTTCAAAGCGTGGTAATGTTTTTTCTTCGCCCCCCGATGGAATCACACGCTTGCATGATACACCTCGACTCAGGCTACATTATAAGTTATTTAAGTTGGATCTACGGAATGAAATGTAGAGGAATATATAATACTCGGGAGCAAGATGGTCAGCACGAGACGTGCGAAACCAGTAACGGATCATGATATCAGGGTAATGGTAGTCATCCTGTAGCAGGTATGTAGAGACAAACCACAAGTATTGCACGTGGGAGCGTTAGACTGAACGGACGACAGAAAAAGTCCGCAAACGTTCATGTCTGTAGATAGTAATGGCAATGGGGGATGGTCGACGGTCGATGCGGTGGGGGTTCATTTCAGAATCATTTGGTTTATGGAGTAAAATGAGGAATGGATCTGAATCGATGGATGAATCGTAAAACGTGTGACAGATGCAGTGGATGAGGCCTAGGAGGCAGCTGCGTAATATATGGTGAAAATGCACCAGCTGTATGCTGAGCCATGGAGTGCTTTCAATGGAAAGTCTGTAGGGGGGGGGGAGGTTGAAGAGTGAAAACCATCAGTAACAGCAACGAGGCAGGTCACCCTAACACTATGTCGTTGTCGCCCTGCGTAGCCGATTCCCAGATCATGTTTCCTAGTGGTGCATGCGGGTGTGCTGGACCAGGAGTACCACCTCCACCACCTTCCTCCGGATCTCGTCCCCGACCATCAGCGAGCCACGCAACTTCATGCCGATACACTGGTCGCCCCTGGGGAGTCATCCCGACGACAGTCGTCGCCCCCGAGACAGTCTCTGCTCTCCTCCGATTGCGTAGTTGCGCGTACGCTTGCGATGTCGGGGAAGGTATCGGTTGAGGCACGTTCGGGGGCAACGCCGTCACACGTTGTCTCGAGGGCTGCGCTGCCGATAACGACGGAGGAGGCACGTTCGGGGGCACTAGTGGGACTTGGTTGACCGGAATCGGGTCACCTGCTGCTGCTCTTTCTCGCGCAAGACGCTCCCTCTCCGCCCGCCTTTCCGCCCGTGCTGCTGCACTGCCATCGATGATCCCGTCCGGCCCATGCGTATAATCGTGTGGCAGTTCCTCAGCGTCCTCTCCGTCCTTTGCACTACACCAGAATCGATGTCCTTCACTCCATGCCGTACTCTGACATTCCTTTCCACAATACTTTGCCTTTCGACATCGCCTGCATTTGGCGAACTCTCGAGGGTATGACTCCCATTTGCCACAAAGCACTAAAAGACGACCCGATGGGTCAATGAATAACGTAGTGCAAAGATAAGGGACTCACTATTGGCACACTGCCGAATGCCGCCCCTACTGTCGTCTTTCCGACACGCATTCCTCATTATAACACCTGCCCAATACTGGATCTCTGGAGGGAGCTTCGGAGGAGGGTTGGGTAAATCGTTCTCCGACGAACTCGGCCGGAACGTAAACCGTTCAACCAGAGAAAAGACATTCGTCATCCGCGGAGAAGTGGTCGAGGTCATCGTTGTCCCACGACCAATTGTCGCAGCAGGTACCTTCTCTTTTTCCTTCCCTCTCGCAGTAGCAGATGCGAACGCGCGGAAGAAGCCATGGCTTTCTTTAGCAGGTTGAGATGGCGCAGACCGTGTCGCGCTTGGGCCAGCAACCGGTTGTGGAGCAGCGCAATTGGCAGGAAGATTGGCCGCAGCGGGATGGAAAGATACCCGCTGCTTGTAAAATGCTTGTCTTACGTGCGGGTACTTGCTCAGATAAGCCAAAAGTTGCAGACTGAGTAAAACATCTTCGTCCTTGTATGGCCCCGAATCAGTGTCACGGTGGTGATGCGCATGGCTGGGCGTGCGTCCCAGAGCGGCAGGAACTGTTTGAGCAGCTAAGTGATCGCGGGCGGCCCCAGTAGCGCCGCCGCGCATTCCACCAGGTATTGTGGCAACAGGACCAGAGGGTGGAAGCGCTACCACTGTCGCTCGGGGTGTTGCATCAGGGGCAGTTCGAGTACGTCTATCCAGCACAGGCGCATCCATGCCAAGCATATTCCGAGGCGCGGTATCATCCATGGCACCGGGAGCTCCAGGTGGTGCACCCATCGCAAAATCGTCGTTGGGTTCCAACGACACGATGCCATCCTCGACGCCAACCACGCCGACACCATCACCGTCTACGCCACCGCCTTGTCCATGATTGATAATAATATGTGCATCGGCGTTTACCTCTAATGCTGGTCCCGGGGCATCGGCTACTATCCCGACCGTACGTCTTGGACGCTGGGTCATCGAACGGGCCTGAGCACGGGGAGCACGGGGCAGGGTTGCATGCGCAGAGGGGGTGGTATCGTCAGTATCTTGGGATTGGTCCATATCTACATCAGCGTCGCCATCATCCTCAGTTTCCGTCTCGGGACGTGAGTTGTCCGTTGATTCGTCGGGGGACGTGGGCATCCGTGTACGGGTGCGAAGCGGGCGAGACCTGATCGCGAGGTTCGCTCCAGGTGGTTCATCCCACATGGGACGGGCGATGATCGTGCCACTGCGTTCACGACTGTTCACAACGACTGTCGTGGTAGGGGTTCTAGATGACGGTGTTGCATTGGTCGAGGTTTCAGCGGAAGTATCAGTGTCGATCTCGCGGGAGAATGGCGATGCATGTCGGTCAAATGATGGCCGCTCGTTTGATGTGACTGGTACAGACACCGGTTGTGACAACGCGTCCACAATGATTGAAATGTCAGAGGACATTCCATCAACAGAAATATCCACCATCAAGATGTCCTGAAAGGGGGTGGTTAGTACCCACACGGCATTTTCACAAAGAACATGATCCACTTCATCAATAATCCCATTTGCCTCGGTGTTGGTATGTCCCTGACGGACGGACTCTTCAGCAGCGATCTGCCTTTGTAGAGCCCGGGTTAGTTCTGCGGCACCATCTCTTTGTCTTTGTTCTGCCAGCGCCTGTCGCCTGGCGAGACGTTGCTCGCGTGATTCCCTCGGTAAACCCGTGGCACTCGAGCTCGGACCCACCGCAAACCCCTTGTTCGCCAACCAAGCTTCGAGGATACAGCCAACAACATCAAGGGTGCCTGCTTGCACGACCCGGCTTCGGATCGGCTCACTACCTCTCACACCGATATTAACCACGCATTGAAAGGCGAGTGAAAAACGGTACGCGGCATGCTTGTCGAATGTCGGCGGGTTGAGGGTGGGCACAAGTTTCGGAGGACGTGTGTTGGGCGGAGAGAGGCCATATATCACGTTTGGGTTCTCTGGCGGGGGCGGGCACATGCAAAAGTCGTACAGAATGCGCACGAGACGCTCCAGACCGCCATCCATGGTCATGATCTCGCGTATTCGTGGGGAAGTCGACGTTAAATAAGTGAGATGGTGAAGAGAGTTAAATAGTGGCAACGGAGAAGTGGTGTCGAGTGCTACCGACAGAATTGAAATCAGAAAAAACCGGAAGAAATCGGAGAGGCGGAGAGAACAGACCTCTTCTGTCGTAGAGCTGGGATGAAATGCAGACACAAGCCCTGTTCTGGGCAGGAAAAGCAAAGTTTGCTTCTCGCATCGCGGCGTGCGAGCTGACGGGTGCGACAAACCGAGATCTTGGATGATGAGCCTTGTTGTTGGTAAGGATTGAGCTGGACTGGTGGTCTGAAAGACAAAAGTCAGGCTTTGGCTTTCACAGAGGGAAGATGAGGCAAATGGAGAAGGATGGGAAGTGGCTCGACGCTGGAGGGGAGGGCTCGCTCAGTCTGGTTGATACCTCTGGATGACTGAGAGGTTGTGTGGTCTTGTTTGGGTAATGTGGCACAAAGCCGCAAAGTTGCCAACTGCCAACAAACTGCCAATATCTTCTCTAGATAATCACAGATGAGTCAAACCTGTGCGTTTTGAACCCACAACAAGAGCGGGGGAGCTACCGCAGCAGGTGTGCACCACAAAGAGGAACCTTACGATAGAACCACGAGCGTGGGTCGAACACTGATATGACTTCAGTCAGCCTAGAAGGCTCGGAAATTGATCATTGTAGCTGGCATACGCCTGGGTTAACTATCGCTTTAATACAAACCATGCGGATGCTAGGGTCCAACCCACACGGGAAATACGCCTCACGCTTTCGGCAACGACGCCGCATGTATGTATTTCCATCTGCTCGCCAATATCCGTCAGAGTTCTTCTCGTTACCGTCAACCGTCGGTCATCACACTCCGATGGAAGCTGTCATTGTCAGGGTCCATGTTCTTACGACCCTATCATCATGGGGACTGTGTTGATGCTGACGGTTGCACAGGCAAAGGCCGAAACACCGATTCCGAGCCGATCGATGTCTATACCAATTGAATAGTCTATCGGCTATTATGATATCGGGACTATCGTGACGCGCAAGCTTGAATCAAACGAGCTCCATATCTCTAGCCAACTTCAAGTTGGATATCTTTTAGGAACCACATTGTGGTGTCATTGCTCACGGCGACAATACAAGCGATTTCAGAGGCAAGGGCAGCTTAGTGGTGGTAGAGCCCAAGCGTTCGATAACCACTTCCGAATGCAAGTGTGCCTGGGCAGGTTTTGTGATGTGATGTCTCAGACCGGATCGAGGCATTCAAGTTCCTTCTTGCCCTTGGTCTCGATAAGGGGGGATCCGAGGGGGCGAAAAGAAAGGAATGAAGAAAGGCATTCCACGCCATTCATACCAACGTGAACTGAACAGAAAACAAGGAGCGTACAAAGGAGTATCCGACGGATTAACTTACTATGCTTCCGATGGCCTGTCGTACCGCGTCCGTGGTCGGTCGCTGAAATGGCACGATATCAGTGCTGGTTATTGTGTAGAGTGCTCTGACTCAGAGACCAAAACGTCCAGTAAGCAGACCCATCTCCACACTGTCATGGTCGTCAGGATAGAAATATAACACCTTTTCCCGTACTGTCATTGGCTTGAACATACCCGACAAACCCTCTCATCAACAAATACCTCCTCGAAGTATCGCGGATCGGACGGCTATATAAAACATGTTGCTACGACCAGGCGTGCGTGACGTGGGTTTCGAGAGAACACTGTCGAACCGCGAGTCCAAGTCTTACCTCAATGAACGCGTGGTATACTTGTATCTGAGTCGTTCATCACTAGGATCTGTCTCATATGTTTCCCGCCTCGCAGTGTATACTGTCGCACGACGTCCTCGTTTGTCCATCGGTAATATTTGATGCTTTTTAGAGGGAGAAGAAGCGTAAGATATCCCGGTTTTCTATTATCAAGAGCAGCGAACTAGATGGAACTCAGTCAAGCTTCGAAATACACCACAGAGGACGTTAAAGATAACAGACCCGAGGGTTTGGGCCGCTCATAGATGTGAACTCGGGGGACATGAGAGAAGAGGGAGGAAACGTTGCTGGGCAAGTCACAAAGCGAGGTGGAAGAACGCACGAAGGAGTCAACGAGCTTCTCTTCCATTTTCCGGCTGGGAACGTGGGCTCGCGACTTCTAGATCTCTCGTCCGAATTACCTGTCGGGATGCCATGAAATGGAGGGACGGTGGTGTGTACTCTGTGATGAGCTATTGTTTCGGTCAGGTTCGGCTCGGTCCACTGCGTGGGACGACCCAAAGGTAATTTTGAGACAGAAAAAAAACACTCAGCAGTACACCGGCATAGTCAGTAAGTCAGCAGGACACGGCGCGTGCGGACAGGCTGAGGGTAGGGAACAATGTTTATGCTTAGAGCTACAATGATCTCCCGTTTCTTGTTGTCTGTGACACTCCCCCAATTATGCCCGCTCATTCAGGCACCATCTATCTGAAATGATGGGATGTGACAATGTATTGTTATTAATTTCGTCATCCAACGAGATGAGTCCCAGGAATCCGGCAAAAAAAAGACGCGAAAGGAGAAAAAGAACACGCACGGAACAATGTATTATGAACGGATCGAGACCGGGACCCATCAATGGGGGGGAAGGCACGGCTGCAGTGAGAGCATTGCTTCGGTACCTGCGGATCATAAGTGGGTAGGCGTACAACTTGAATGTCGCGTGTGAACCCTTGTCCAAGGGGAAGCAATACAATGGATTGACTCACAGTTACATTGTATCACAGATCGGCCGAGTTCGTTGAATTCAACGGTGTTCAGTACAACCTGTGTCACGCGCTGCTGGTTGATCCGTCCCTTGAACGGAAAACATAGAGTATGCGGCCTCATGTTGCACTATTTTTTCGCGAGGGACATCGTTTCTTTTGTTTTCGCGCGTCAGGAGGCATAAAACGGAGGCTCCCGCCGGTGTAAGATGTAGTAATGGTTTGGGCTCACGTCCGGGCCCGGTTCACAATTAATCTGCTTGACGCATACGACGTCTTAACTCAAATACTAGACTTGCTGCATTTGGATGGGTCTTATTGTGAGCGTCGGAAGCGATAGTGTACTAATCTCACGTTGCAGTGAATACGGCCTTTTTGCATTGTGTCAGAACCATTCATCTTATTGTCTTGCATTGCCCCTTTGGGGCTTCGGGAAAAAGAGTAGTCAAGGATGGGTTTACCGATGGAAGTGCCGCGGTCAGTAACCACACTCATTCTCAGCATGAGGAGCGTCGTTATAAAAGAGGCTGACGAGAGTACCGTTCCCCCTCCAGCTTCAAAAAGACAGCCGCGTCTTCTCGTCTACGAGCTTTCTTGTCCTACTTTCGAATACTCGCCCGAGCTCTTTCGGATATCGACACCTCGCTCGCTTTCGTTCTGCGCGCCGTCTGCAGATCGTCATCCCCACCAGACATGGATTCCTTCAGCATTATCCTCTCTGTCTTTGCCAGCTCCGAACATGAGGAGGGTACCTCATCGATTCCCGTCGAGTCCTCAAACAACAACAACTACGGCGTCAGCTACTGCGTCATCGCATGAGTGTTCACTCGCTGGACTCACGCGATAGAGAGAGGCGCGCTCGTGTATTGACACATTCTTCGTTGTGAGTATATCTATTCGTGGATTCACATTGGCCGCACGTCACTCACCTCTGTTATTTCTTAGCATCGCACGCCTCATACACACATTTGTCATCATCATTGCCATCATCATCATTTTTACCATCATTGTCATGTCACGTTGCTGCAGCGATACCCGTTGGATTCCTTGGGAGATCATTCTTCGATTTTCGGTACACATCTCATCTTTATTCGTTCAATGTTTGTGCAGAAACATACTTTCGACCTTTCAACCTAGTATTGTTGTTTTAGTAGATAACATGGCTTTGTAAGGAATCAGGGAAACACGGGGGGAGAAATGAAATTTGTATACCTTGTTATGTACCTGACTGTGCGAAATGTGCGTATTTAAGAATCACGCCTCGTGAGGCGTTTCTGCCAGCGCCATTTCGGACACAAGGTCAACGTAACCTCAGTCGCGTTCCCTAGCGGATGAACCGATACGACGTCTTAATATCAGTGGTTGACCCAAGGGCATTGGTCGCGAACGCAATTACAAGCGTCATGGTGAAGGCGCTGACTGAGGGTGGACTGGAATGTTGTAGAATATAGGATGGGGTGTGTAGCATGAGAACGATCACATGACGAATGCGTACATGACTATTGTTTGTGCGAACCAAACAGTCTGGTCTGGGGCAAAGAAAGTCGGGAATTTGCTTGACTTGTCTCTTAGATCTAGCTTTGCTCATTTTGCTTTATGTGACATCATTAAAGAAAAAAGACAACGAGCATGAGAGATTCGGAAAAAAAGAAAAAGAAAGGGGAGTCTAGAGGACTTGACCACATACGACCACGAGACGAGGAAACAATCATCGTGTCCGAACCAACACACAGAGAATTACAAGAATAACCAACGAAAAAGAGAAAAAAAGCAAGACAAACAAACGAAATAAAAGTATAACACCCACGACCATTCCAATAGGTCCGTTACGCTTGATATATTTTGATCAAATCTCTCAACCGCGCCTGCCCAAACGCCAAATCGCCCAACGCTCGTCCTTGTCTTACCAGCACCAGCACCCGCACCAGTTTTGACACCAGAGTTCTTGGACGCATACCGCAAATCCGACATGGTCTCCGAGATCATAGGTCCACCGGTGTCCCTGTAGGCGCGCCGCGCGCCAGTCACGTGACCGCGCCACCGCCGGAGTTGCCTTATTCGGCCTGCACAGCTTGTAAATTTCTCGACATAAGTTAGGGAGACTACTACACGTGAGTTCGTGAAAATTGTGCAGTCGACATTTTTTTGGGCGGAGATGGAGCCGATATCTAGATTATGTGTGTGTGTTACTTTCCGGCATGGCTGCAAAGAACAATTATGAAATTTACCTGAAGGATCTTAGGGTTAGCATATCCAAGAAATATTATCAAAACATTGAGAGGTTATGCCAACATTCTTGGCTGTATAACCGGTGCCAAATCTAGAACATAGACTCAATGTTACAGGCTAACATAAGCAAGTGCCATGCACTAGGATTACAGCGTAATCAAGGACAGTTTTCATTTTTTTATCGTCCTTATGCTTCACTTTTCTTATCTATTCCTTTCAGACACTTTTATCTTATTCTTCTTAGAAAAGGGCAGTTAACTCTGTAAGGTCCAGCACTTATAACCATACAAGGGATGCTATCAATTATCTTTTCCCCTTATCTAATCATACCTTAGACCCATGGAGCGTTATCAACTCCACTATGGCTCATATCAATGATCTAGACGATCTTGATCTTTTATCTCTGTTATCTTATCTAATCT
>JBBPRS010000184.1:0-43727 GCA_038093155.1 Boletus huronensis | reverse complement strand
AAAAGCGTCTGAAAGGAATAGATAAGAAAAGTGAAGCATAAGGATGATAAAAAATGAAAATTGTCCTTGATTACGCTGTAATCCTAGTGCATGGCACTTGCTTATGTTAGCCTGTAACAAAGAGGATCGCGGGGGAGTCAAGGATAAGGTAAGGAAAAAAAAGAAACGGGTTAGATCATGTGCTCAGCAGTAATCGTAACAAGAGCCATGAAAAACATTATAGATCTCCTTGTCAGAAAAATGATTGAGGATGAAACAGTCGTACATCTCCTGAGATGTGGTGGATGTGACAACTGACGAGAGGGGATCTGTCCCATACTATTATGATTACTGCTGAGCATGTGATCTAACCCGTTTCTTTTTCTTCCTTGCCTTGTCCCCGACCCTCCCACAACCCTCCTGCACCCTCCCGTCCTCGATCCTACCCTCTAGTCCTCGATCAACTAGTTGGTATTCCCCTCCTTTGAACCCTCCTCGAACCGTGTACTCCCTTTGCCGCATTCTTGTCGTCTAGCCACATCACCGTCTGATCGCATCGTTCCCCCTTGCCACGTCACCGCGTCACCACCTCAAGGCTAGTCCTCAGATCTCTCCATCTTCCTCTCTCACCCCACGCTTCTCTACCATGTGTCTGACCCACAGACATTCATCTCCATCCCTTCTTGACCACGTGAGTTCCCTCATCTGGAACTACCCTTAGACCTATGCTTCTTTCCCTCATGTATTCCCTTATTCGGGTAACCCTTGACCCTTTGCTTCTTTACCTTGTGTATTCCTTATTTGGACTACCCTTCGCCCTGTACTTCTCTTCCTTGCGTATTCCTCATTTGGACTACCCTTTGCCTTTGTCCACATGTACTCCTTATTCGGACTACCCTTAGCCCTATGTACCTTGGTCCGTGTGCAGCCACGACACCTATTTAGGTTCCCCCCTCGCTCCTAGATCTTTATCTTGATCTACCTTCACCCCCACCTACATTCTCTATGGTTGTACCCCAAGGACTTCCTCTCTGTCTTAGCTAGTTCTTCATTGAATCTATGCTCCCTCGTCACCTCGCTTGCCTGAAATCTTGGCCGCCCAACCATGGACTCACCATGTCCTAGTCCTAACCCATCCGTCGCACCTGCTTGGTGCTCCCTTCGCTCGAGTCATGAGCAAGCGGATGACCTCGAAGGTCTATGTTACGGATGGTCCGGGTAGGAACAGCCATAGCCTTTCTTAAGTCTAGTACTGATGGTGGTATGGACAGTAATTGATCTTGCAGAAGCACGAGTGTTGTCGAGTGTGTTTAGGGATGTCGAGATCTGGGTACTGGACTTGGAGACAAGCCTGAATGAGGGCTTGTCGGACATGAGAGAGGGTGAGGTCGAGAGAGTCCAGAGTAACTAGAGATCCTTCTATGCGAAGGCAAGAGGTCTTGACAGGTCGTTAGTCTTAGTGGATCGTTCCAACTAAGATCAAGGGGATTCTAGATGCTCGAGCAGCTAGAGATGAAGACAGAGACTGATACGTCTCAGAGGGTTCTGAGATTCGAAGAGCGTCCACTCAAAAGTAGGACAAAGACTTAGAGAATCGAGGGACTCGAAGAGTCAAAATGTAGAATTCAAGATATGAAAGGAGGTCAAGATGGGAGATCTTAACTGGGAAAGTACAAGGGTTTATATACAACAGCCTGAGAATGATTTGTAATCAAAAGAACGTCCTGGAACATCATGGAACGATTACTAATACAACCCATAAGAAGAAGAAAGAACATTGAGGAACGTTTGTGTAAAGCGTGGGTAAAGACTACTGAACAGGGCCGAAACAGCTGGTAATCGTGAGAGTTAAAGGGAATAGAAGAAAAGTGTAGACATAGAATGACAAGACAACGAATAAAACGTAACACCTTCATGGTGAAGGATTGGAATGCGGGCCCTCAGGTCCTGGGATGCCTGGCATTTGGGCATGGAAAGTGAGGACAATGCAGCCAAAAACTTCCTATGGTGAACATGTTCATTTGCTCGTAGATGCAACTGGGGTCCTGGACATGTGATCCCCACATGATGACTAAACCACTCAAAAGAAAATGTGCTTTCCACGAACTTTTGAAAACCACTGTAATGCATTATGCAATATGCAAAAATTCACTCATTTTGGCTGGGCCCAACATGGGACCACCCAAAAATCAATGCATTATGATGGATATGCATTACTGGCATATGCATTATGAGCATATCAACTGTATTTGAGTCTTAGTTATATGAAACAATGACAAATAATGCTGATGCTTCTCATAGAGGCGGGTTCATAAGCAAATAGGTCCTGATCCTGTCCTGGATAGTTTCACAACTCACCTATCTCATGTGAATGTACTATACATAGCAGACAGGCTCCGATGCAATCGCGGGGATCAAACACCCTTCTCTCGCAAGATAGCCAAGGGGAGAATCGAACTTGTGGCAAAAAGCCGGGCCGCAGGATGACCTACTCACGTGTTTGCCACTAGGTCATCCTGCCGCCGAAGGAAACTTGAACTGCTTCGAATAAATCCTGGGCTGCCAATCGCTGGCGAAGTAGCCGTCACGTGATACCGGTTCAGGAGATCCAAGAAAGATGGTTCAAGATATCCCCATCGTATCGTCCCACTCTCGCGAGTCCGTAAATGCGATTCCTATCAAGGATTCAAAAACAGCGGGTCCGGAAAAGTTGGTGCGAGAGTTACTTGCACAGTGCGACACAAAAATGACAGCGAGATCGAGTACACGTTCGAACTCCGCGGCGCTGACTCTCAACATACAACACATGCCGTCGGCATCTTGTTTACCCTGTGGAGTACACCATCACTCAGTGGGAGGCCGACCACCACGAACGATGTCGTTCTTTTCCTCCGTTCTCATTTGGTTCAGCAGGTGGGTAATCCACGCATACGATACTCACTTCTCGAGGTACATAGGAGGGGTAAACTGACGGGCATGCGGTTCCTAGTATCTTCTTTGCCAAATCGGCCGAGATTTCGGTGGTAGGCTTACAAGTGCGTTTCTCTGTGTATATGGAGATGTACAAGCGACCGAACGTGTTTTTGAATGCACGCAGGCATCGGGAAAGACGTCGTTTGTGAACGTCATAGGGTCTGGACAAGTTGCGTCTATCGCGTCATCCGCCATCTCCGAATTCAACTAATTCCATGATGATGAACGACAGTGGACAGAGGATGTCGTGCCGACCGTCGCCTTCAACTATCGCAAAGTTCGCAAGGGCGCGGTGACACTCAAGATTTGGGACGTCGCAGGTCAATCAAAATTCCGTTCCATGTGGGAGAGGTATTGTAACGGTGTTGATGCAGTCGTGTACGTTCTCACTTCCCTATCGCCCGTTTCATTTGTTCTGGTTCTGGAATCCAACCCCCTCTTGCTGCGTGTCATGGAAAGGCAAGCTCATCATCGATGAAGATTTGTCGTAGATTCTGCAGACGTGCGTATTCAGGTGCAACGAAACATGTAAGCGATAATTGGCTAATTACGCTGCGAACGTACAGAAAGACAAATTCCACACGGTCCGCTTCGAGCTTCACCAATTACTCTCACAGCCCAGTCTCGCGGGCGTCCCATTACTCGTCGTGCGTATCCATTGTCCAATTATGTCTCGCCCGCATCCTTTACTCGTCATGCTGACTCTGGCTAACTGTCGCACACCATTCAATCATTTTAGCTTGGGAACAAAAATGACCTCCCGAATCATGCCACTGTAAAAGATCTTATCCGCGAGCTGTAAGTACGCTTTTCGGGCTGGCGAACTTCCCGCATTGGCTCACTTGCGCATAGCCAACTAGAGAAAATCCAGAACCGTCCTGTTTCGGTGAGTGCTTGTAATGGTGATATGAGGTTTACTCAATTCCATTCGTTCAGTGTTATTCTGTATGCGAATCCGTTAACGCTTGAATTAAATGTCACTTACCATCGTTCGTTAGTGCTCGATGCGAAGCCAGCACAATCTGTGAGCTCCAGCGCAATGAGGGTAGTGAACGTGACTGACCCAATATATTCAGGGACATTGTGCTCCGCTGGTTGACAGAGCGTGGTCACTAACATTGACAACATATGTCGGGAAACTCGACCTCTTGCGTTCTGGAGGGGAATGCGACCATCGGATGTCTTTCCTGCTGTTGTCGCTTCACGTCCTACTATGCTGTCTCGCCACATACATATTCCCTCTGCCTGTGCACTGATAATTTTCGCTAATAGTCTATATATTCTTTCCCACTGTAGCAAATTGTTTTATGCATACAAGTAGAACGGTGCCCCAAGACTTGCGAAAGACATCTAGTCCTCTCTAGTCCTCTTCCATCCTATCCTCTTGACCGCTTCCACCTTGTCCTTCCCGTCTAGCTTGCTCCCCGATTGCCCTCAAAAATGCCTCAACGCCCGTGCCTGCGCTCTCCGGTAACCCAAGACTCCTGACGAATCCCCCCAACGCGCCTGTCCTGAGTGCCCTGTCCAGTTGAGCGACTGCCGCGCGGAATGGAGGTGAGTTTATCGTGCGTTGCAGACTTTCGGTTAGTTGGGGTGTCAACGGCGGATTTCCGGAGGGTAGCAGGTCTGGAGGGAGGTGAGGGAAAAGAGAGGGCAGGACTGCGGGATGGGAGGTGAAGAGCGGGAGGAGATTGGGGGGTGTAAGGATGTCTGTCAGAGAGACTTCGTCGTCTGATATAGAGGGATGAAGTGAGTTGAGGACAAGGGTTAAAGAAATGAAGCAACGGACCTGGATTAGGGCCGGCACTGGCTCCCACGGAGGTAACGAGCGCTCGAAGACGCGCAAGTTGTTCGGGTGTCGTCCCTGGGGGGAGTGATGCGGGCGTGTTGCCAGATCTACAGAGATTGAGATTGAGATCACGTGGGCTGGGTGAGGACAACACGCAACATACGGAACGGTAGGTGTCTGCGATGTAGATATCAATGCAGATGCCCGGGACTCGGCCGTCCTTGAGTCCCAGACAGGAATGATGCTTGGATCGGCGAGCAATCTATTGAGATTGTGTACAAACTCGCCATCCCGATGAGACAATGCATCCTGAAAGGTCCGTCAGATCACTCATCGCCTTTGCCATCACGCGCGCATTTACCTGCATCCAGAACTAGGTCCTCGTCAAGTATACATCTGGGTGAAACCAGGACGACTCACAAAGTGCCTCTGGTCCGAACTCTCGAACCGGAGGACATACGTTCTCCCACCCGGTGCCTGTGTTACCTTTTCAAAGGTTGCATCGCCAGGGAAGAGGATCAAGTCTTCGCCGGGATTCCCCGTCACGCGTTCTTTCCACATGAAGTGCAAGAGACCATCGTCGTTGTTAGAAAGCACGATTGCGCCTTTAGTGGGGTCCGCGTCAACAAAGTTGGTTCCGGAGCGTCTAAAGGACCGTCCGGCTTTGAAGGCGAGGAGGGTTCGGCCTTCTGTGAGTATGACGGACATGGTAGACGAGTCAACTAGTAGACGATACAGACGATGAGCACGACGCGCGTCGGAGTTTCGAATGGAAACAGGCTTTATCTTGCCACAGTTCTACTGAAGGGAAATCCAAAACGAAACACAACGCGATAGCGAGAATCACGATTCTGGCCGTGGACAGGATGCATGCAGTTCGCGTTTCCAGTCGTACTAACCCCTAGGCTTGTACACCTACCCGATTCAGATGAGTCACGGCCGTGCCGGTGAGGGCTGTTGAACATGGTCATTAGTGGGTCCCAAAGTTGCGAAAATGCAACTTAAGCGAATCTCAAAGTTTGATGTGCATGAGTCATATTTAAAGGACCTGGGTCCTAGCCGAGGAGCTGCCCAAGTTGAGTCCATTATGTTCCAAGTGAGATTCGACTTTGAGCCCCATTATTGAATGTCAATGAATACCCTCGGTCGCTTGTTCGCTTGTTCGGGCCTTGCGGCGCACGTCGGTTTGTCCGTCTCCACCACCGCACGCCATGTCCTCCCCCATCCAAACACCTCTCCCCGTTCCAACCCATCCCAACGTCGCCCCATCCCGTGAAGTGACCGAGAAAGAGCAAGCAGAGTATGACTGCGTGCTCGCCCACCTTGCCAACCCGGAATACGTCCTCCCCGGCGTCGAAGCGGACAAGGGCGGGTTGATGGAAGTGGAACGCATGTGGCTCGTTCGTCTCCCCCTCTTTCTCTCTTCCCGAGATCCCAATCTCAACGTGCGTGTCTATCGATAGTCATACGAGTGTATCATGCGCTACCTGCGCGCTACGAAACACGACGTGTCCGAGAGCATCAAGCGTCTCGAAGACACCCTCAAATGGAGGCGCGACTTTGGGCTCTACACGTTCATCACACCAGAGCACGTCGAGCCTGAAGCCGTCTCCGGTAAAGAGTTCGTCTTTGGGTACGACACGTGCAGTAGACCAGCGCTCTACATGTGTCCTGGCAAACACGTGGAAGAGGGTCCACGACTGATCCACTTTTTTTTCTGGAACCTTGAGCGTGTCATCGAGCTCATGGGCCCTGGCGTTGAGTACATCCCGCATTCCCATCGTTCAGATCTCAGTCTCATCTCTCATCTTACCCCGTCACTTTCGCAGCACGGTCGCACTTATGATCGACTACGCGGACTCGGCCAGGAATCCCTCCTTTGCCTCCAGCCTACAGGTACTCAACATCCTCCAAACACATTATCCAGAACGTCTTGGCGCAGCCATCATCGCACATTTCCCTTGGCTCCTTCACACGTTCTACAGGCTCATCACCCCCTTCATCGACCCGTCCACGCGGACAAAGATAATTTTCAATCCCGTCCCAGACGACGCTGGTCTATGGCGATCCGTCGAGGCGAGGGACCAGGGCCATGACGATGCCAAGCTGTTTGAGCTCGATCGACTTGTCACTGACAGTTGGTCGGGCTCAGCGCCATTTACATATACTCATGAGGTCTATTGGCCTGCGCTCCTATCCATGTGCGAGACCCGGAGGAACGACATGACACGCGTGTGGCGAGATCTTGGTGGCGTTATTGGCATCAAGGAGTGGGATATCAAAGTCGGGATGGTTTGATAACTCCGGCTGCCGACGCGGCCGGTCAAGCATTGTACTTAGAGGGTCGGAGCCTTTATTGATACCCGCATCTTCAAAGTATCCTTGGCACTTGATATCTTGGATATGCTCCTAGGCGTTTGCATATCAGAATTGCAGTGTTGGTTTCGGAATATGTATGGCAATATCGAGAATCAAATGATCGAGCCCAGGTCAAGGAAATTCGGATTGTCATCACGGTTATCAGTACAATCGATGGGTGGCATTAGGTGAATGATCTAGCAGACAGAAAATGGGACAGGTTTTTGAATAAGCGCCTTAGAAAAGCAACGAAACATGGAAAGAAGAAAATATTTAAGAGTAGTGTGAATTAGGTCGTGAGTCCTCCAGGATGAACAGTTGCGGTGTCCCGCCGAGGCGCTCGCCATGGACACAGAATCGGCACAGATGTGTACTCCTTGCCTCAATTATTCTTGGTGGAGCGCTACCACGCCGAAATAAACACCGAGATCCTGGATCTCTTCGCGCACGGGGAGCTTCTGAATGTTGGACGGCGCGTCGATGTTGTAGGTGGACGAAGCCAGATGGATGAAGGAGAGCGCACGTGGGTGGAGAGACATCCTCATCAGGAGGGGAGAACCAGATTCTTCCTTCCCTTCTACGAGCTCCACACCTCCATATCTCCAGGGGCAGTCCGTAGGTCAAACACAGCCTTTTTTGCAACATAATCGATTGTGAGGTCGGTGATGTAAGTAGGGGAAAGAGAGCGCAATGCCGAGCTGACCAAAGTCTCCGCTCGTGGGCCAGCAAAGTCCGTTGTGAATGTCTTGATGCAGCGCCGTGATCGGCGACTGTCCTACGCAACGTAGGAGTATGCGAGGTGAGACTTGTTATAGGGCGAGCCCCTGAAGAGTGCAGAACGAAGTCGGCGCGGGAGACTCGGGTCTTGAGGCCCATCGGAGGAGAGAGTTATGCAACCACAGCTCTGCCAGAAAGAAAGAGTTTGGCATCCAACATATCACAGAACTCTTCGGAAGCAATGAAGAGACGATAACATCCATCGTCATCCGCATGGTCCTTCCACTCCAAGATTACATCAGCAGCACCACTCAGCTTCAGAACTCGAGCAACAGCTAGCTGGATGTTACAAAGTATTGGAATGGGTCCATTGTTGAGCTTCTTGCCTTCGGGTCCTTTTCCGAACTGAATTTCATCGCCCTCCCTCAAAGTGATGAACCCCGGCGCGCGAGTATTAGAATTGGTGGGAACCATTCGAAAGAAGTATTTGACCTAATCAATGGATCAGTAATGATGATGATGTATCAATGAAATCGCACCTCTCCACCCTCTTCCTTTGCCTCGATTCCCCACTTCAATTCATCATATGAGGCATGAGCATTCAGCTCCATATTCATGGATTGCCGATGTTGTTCAGATGGTTCACAACGACATCTCTTGCGGCGGCACCGGGAACAAAAACACTTCAGAGTGTCTGGCTAAATGAAAGTTACGAGGAAACAAGTGGTAATTCAAGATGCAAACCTTTCCGTGTACAGAGTTTGGAATGATGTGCGCGAAAGCAGGATCAATTCCAGCATCATCGAAAGGCACAAATTCCGTGTCAGTCAACAGACAGAAATTCCCATCACGTTTGAACGACTGCTCGGTACGGCGATAAAGAAGATGGTATGGCTCCGAGTGAATATATACACACCAATGCCTTTAAGAGCTCTTGCTTTCGTTTTCTAAAATCCCTTCTTCGTTGACTTGCTGAAGGAGCTTGTCCGTCTCCTCGTTGACGACTTCACTGACGGAAAACGCAGTACTTGTCCTGGTGTTTCGCCTTTCTGGATTCATGACTGCCGCATTGATGATCGTCAAACGTCTAAAAGCGATTGGGCAGTATTACTCACATGCGATACCAAGATGAGTAAAGAACTCCACTGTCATGTCTAACACAGGCTTGAAGTCGACGTTTTTGGGATCTAATCCCCGAAACAACAGCTCGGAAGACTTTTGCGCCGACACGAAATCCTCCTTTTTCAGACTTTCGACTGTTACCAACAAAAGTGAGCCTGTACGATCATCGAGTGATTAAAGGTTTTGACTGACTGTTTTCCTTCAGTTTTTCATCACAGGTCCCGAGTTGTTTCCAGAAATGATCCAGCACCTCAGCACCAAATCTTTGCGATTCCACGATTAGGAAGTACAAAAGTTTAGGAGCGGCGACCTGAAATTTGCCACCGTGTTTTCCTGATGCTTGGATCCGTTTCGTATCACGCCAGTTCCATAGATCGTTCAGTTCGAGGATTGCCAGAGCGTGTTGTTCCATCGTTACTGTAGACGATGAGTCGCAGTTATTTAGTTTGGAAGGTCCGGCTTTCCGGCCCGTCGCCTATCGTAAGTGTGGCACTAGTAGGCGCGCGTTGTCTTTCAATTTCGATTACCATGTCTGAGCTTTTCACGCTCTCTTGTTGGATAGTTCCGTGAGTGAGTGTCTCTCCCCTCTCTCGTCACCAACGGTGCTCACACTTTTTTTTGCGCTTTGCTTTGCACGACGGTGTCGATGGTGGTACGCATGGAACATAGAGGACGAGACGACGTCGACGATCGACCTGTCCAGCAAGTGGTCGACGACCATTGCCAAGGAACTCATGGATCTCATGGACGAAAGGCGTACCCCATGAGCCCCATGCTATCGGGCTGGGGTACTTGGAGTTTCGTATCGTTGGTGACCGAAAATGAACTTACTCGAGTCAGTGTGTGTAACGGGACACCGGCAGTAACGGACTCGTACAACTACCGGCCGGCAACCGGAAAGTGGAAGACGAGGTGAGGTGGATGGGGCAATGAACGGCGCGGGCGACGACTCGAAACGAATTGCAGCAAGGTCGCTAGCCTGAAGAGGAGATGGATCAGCACAGACGACGCGAGTGCACGACGGTGGACGTACTTAGGCCATCCAAACCACCTCCCAGCGACCCCGGACAACGCGCAGACGACCTGAACCCAACACGTCGTTGTGGACGACTTAAAACACAACCTAGAAGAGCCACTGGCAGTCGGACACGAGCGAGATGCGCCGCAACCTCGCAAGGTTGTTGGAGAACGAGAGAGCAAAGCTACTGCCCAGTCAGATGAAGCTGTACACGAAACAACTCTTGGAAGGGACGGGAGTATATATCCACGACTTGGCTCCACCTCGGATCCTGTGATGAACGTACGTATACACGCAGAATCACGTCCTCCACCGCGACATCAAATCTGCCGATTTGCTTATCTCCCATTAGCAAATACCCCGACGGGAAGGAGAAGATGTATACAAATTGGTGATAAGGTGGCATAGACCTCCTGAGTTGCTCCTCGGAGCAAGGCGGTACGGAGGCGAGATTGATATACGGGGCATTGGGTGAGTCTTCTCTTTTTCATTCTTGACGGTCTTCGGAAACGTCGTCGCGCGGGATTGAGACGCTCGACCTAAGACGGTGGAATTCATGGACCGAGCGCATAGACACACGACATGACCTGGGAGACGAAACGGTTGCGGTGGGCGACCCCACAGTGACCCAGAACGGCATAGAGGCGAGACGAACGACAATGACAGTACGACGAACGCAAAGTGAAAATACCAGGCCAAGAGACCATAAGGGCAAACGAGACGAGTTGGGAGGGGTTGGCAGCTCTTAAGTATTACTCGTAGACTATAACTAGCCACACCCACCTACAACCGATCTGTCCAGCAAGGGGCGCTGCCTGCCCATCGGACAATAAACGAGGATTAATAAAATAAAATAAAAAGCATTATTCGTTGACCACTCGCTCTGCAAGCTAGGGTCTCGCCGTCCACCTTTCATACCCTGAAACCGTAATTTCATTCGTGACTCGTCAATGGCGATATACGTACAAGTATTTACTAGTAATACACAGTCGAACGGAAAATTACAAGAAACAAGTTGGAAGCAAGCATACACGCATGATAGCATCTCGAAGCGTCCCAGTCCAAAAAAAGCGCTTGCATGAAAAACAGCAGCCAACCCCATCACATCGAAAACGTGATGCCCATCTTGCCATTCAATTTCTCGAACATACGCAACGCCTCGAGCTCCTCCGCCTGCTTCTCATGCGCCGTCTCAAACCTTCTCGATCGACCAAAATCGATCAGTCGGAAACTCGGCTCAGGATTGACTTGCCTCCTGAGCGGGAATTCGGTCGGTTTCCCGAGTTGGACGAGGAAGTTGCGCGGCGCGACGGACTCGTGGAGCCATCCTGCGCGTTGGAAACGTAACAGCATACTCGCACACTCATCTTGGTCCTCGTCGGAGAGTTTCTCAGGGTCAATGGGCTCACCACAGTGTTCGAGAAGGAGAATCGGACTAAGGTACGATTCCTGTCCTTGGTTCTCCTTCTTGGGCATGTAATAGCCGTAAAATTGCGGTACGACGGCGTTGACGGGTACGATGGTATGCAACTGGCTAACGATGGTATATCCATTGTAATGATGGAAAAAGTGCTCGGGAAACTGTTGATAGTTGCGCGCCTCCCTCACGAGATGATGATCATTCTCGATAGAGAGCTTAGCGGCGACGGTGAACTTTGCCGTGCGCTGGACAGTAAAACGCGGCGAACCGTGGGTGCAGGCTTTGTGGCTTTCGTGCGAGAATGGTGGGTTAATACGAATGGTGGCGATATAGGAATCTTTTGTTGACTTGGGTTCATCCCCGTCCTGTGTAAAGTCGAGTTGTGCGGCATCTGCATTCCTCTGTTTCATAAGAATATCCCAGATCTTGCTGTCGTCGATCATTTGAACGATTTGCGATGGTGGCACATTGGGCGGAACGATGCAAGTGATCTCCCGTTCGATGATCTCCCCGTCCCTTTCAAGGTTAATCGAGTCACTGACTTCGTCCAGATCTGCTTGCGTTGGTTGACGTCCTATAGGACCTTTTGGGCCCCACCCAGCCGCTCTCAACATCTTCGTCCATCGTCCCGTATCCTTCAATCTCTGTATTTCCTTGTCCGCAGCCTCATTGAAGCACCGCTGACAAAGAAGTTTTGGTTTTGTAAAAAGATCACGAGGGAGATCCCATTCGCCTTGGTATACGATAGAGTGGTGCCCCTGTCCAACCTTGGCGACGGGAGAGAGGTACAAGTGGCTTTCCTCGACTTTCGTCATACGGCACGGATAAGGAGGGAGCGGGACCTCGATAATAGGCTCGTGGTTCTTGATTTGTTCCTTCGTCCGCGCGTATCTCATGATGATCAAAGTGCGGGATTTGAACACTTCCAACTCCTCAGCTTTTCGTCTCGTTTCTTCGACCTCCTTGCGTATATTAGTATATTCGGAAAGTTTGAGATTGTAGGTTCGTATGATGTCGGGTCGGGACGTCCACGAAGTGTCGCGGAATCCTCGTTCGCGGGCAGGAAGTAAGCCGAATGGATCGTGGACGTACAGTGTTTGCGGTAATAGATAGAGCGGGATGCGCTCCTGGAGAAGAATCGAGAGAGGGTTCTCAAAGGGAGTAGGCCGTGGTTCAGGGTAGTGACTGGGATGGAAAGGCGACGTGACGGGTACCGTTGGTGGAGGTGGAATGGAGGCGGGGTCCACTTCCATGTCGCCGCACTCGACCTCCCTCTCATCCTGCTCTTCATTGTCATCTTCTGGGGCCTCTTCGTCTTCGTCGTGGTCCTCGTCATCGCTGTCCTCCCCGTCGCCACTGTCGTCTTCATCTTCCCCGAAGCTGAAGATCGAACAATTGCCATAAGCCTTCAGTTGTAACCTCCTCTCGATACATTCGATCAACTCCTCCGTATTCGCGACACCCTCCACCCTCGGCTTACCCTCCGACTTTGCCCACTCGATCTCGGACGCAGCCACGTCCAACTCTCCCAGTTCCTTCATCACTTGCCATAACGCGCTCCCAGTCATAACCGACACTGCGCAATGGATCGTTGGTAACCTGTTGACGTAATAGAAATCGTACAGCGTAGCACCCCAAGGGTAACCATCGGGCGATAGCTTGCCTCTGAGCTGCTCGCTTGGCATGAGAACCTTGCCATTTGGATCGCGCGGCCATAGGCGGAACACAGCGCGTATCCTGTGAGAACCGCCATGCGATCCAGGGACCGTGTGGAAAATATCTTCGCGAGGATCACGGCCCCAACCCGGGCGCCGAGGGGGCGGTCTAGGTGGGAGAAAACCAATAAAACTGAAGAGAGGCGCCAATGAGAGGGTGTATAGCTGCACGCGACGGGAGGGATATGACGTACTGGACATCATCGTCGGATGACGCATTCATGGCATCGTCATCCGTGTCGACGACCTTCTCCTTGCCTTTTCCCTTGTCAATGGGTTTCGACGGTGGCTCAGCTTTGGCACTGTTATGAAAACGTATGAGGATCGAGTTTATATACGGTCCAAGTTATACGTGAAGTACTTATTATCATCATCGAGCGAGGGCAGCTCTGCCTCGCCATCGGTAGATCGCGTCGTGCGCACCGCGATCACGCGATCGCCTCCGTTGGATCTACACCAGCAGGACCATTAGAAACTCTGACGACGAATGCAATCGCAGGAGCGCGTGGTAGGACGTACACATCCCCAACTGCGGTCATCTCCATGTTCATCGCGCCTTCAGCAGTTGCAGCCTCCTCGCCTCCGTCTTGCGTGCGACGAGGAGGTGAAGTGGGCTTTTCTTGAGGCAATGGCTCGGGCTTAGGGGGCCGGGGGTTCTTCAAAAATCCACGTCTCATCGCGACGACGACGAGGATCGTTCAGATGATGTGGATACGGTGTAGAAACTGAACCACGGTTGATAGGAAGTCGATTTGAAGATTTAAAATGAATGAGATCGCGTCTTGAACTCGCTGTTTGATCCTTCCAATCGTCAAACGATCTGGTGGCCGACGACGACGAGACACATGAGCAGGGGGAAAGAGGATGGAAGAACAATTGGGTGAAGTACTTATCGGAGTCTGAATATTTGAAGTTTTGAATTGGTGAGTCGACCGTCCGACGACTCACGGAGGATCACGCACGACGCCAGCAAACTCCACCATCTCGCATTCTCACCTTTTTGAACCGAAACGTACCTAGGGGATGAAAACCCAGGAACGTGGCCGCACTGGCCAGCCCGCGTGGCGTAAATAACAATATAACCACAGGTAAGTGCTCGAACTCCATGCACAGATACATCTAAGTGTCTTGCCATCGCCACAGTCAACAAAGGGAATTTACTTGCACTGCATCTGATTTACCAACCATGTATCCTTATTCCACGGCCCTCCGGGCACCCCTGGACCCGCAAACATATTCCTATATTTTGTTTTTCTTTAGATATGTCGTCTACAGAATGTGCTTATGTGAGTAATGAAGCAGACAGGACTCTGACCGGCAACTACGAGAACAAAATCAAAACCTGAAACGAGTCGAAAACAGCAGAATCGCAGAAAAGTTTCTGTGGTATCCATCACGGCGTGATCTCGAACCAACCAGCCAAGTTCTATGCCATCATAGGAGTCTGATATGGATTTGATTCAAGGAACAGGAAATAGCATTGATCCAAGAACGGTAAATATTATCTAAGCAAGCGAACGCGGACGAACCGGACCGTCACCGGTTCACGCTTCACACATTATGGATTGTGAAACCTGTCCTTTTCGGGTCCAGGAATTACAGTCAACGAGATTGGCACAACAAGTGCGTCGAGTTATAACTAGCACATCCACAGAGGCAGCAATGGAACCAGAGCTCGTCACTTGTAGTAACCCCATATCCTCGATCAACGAAACCCTCACAAGTGTCCTTGAACAATGCTCAGCGCTCAGCCTCCAACCGACACCCCTTCTGATCGACCTGATCACCCTGACCGCGGTCTCACAAGCGGGCGCCTAACCATGACAACAATTCCACCTCAACCAGTTATTATAAATTCATATGGCTCGGACCATGTGAGTGCTGACTTTCGTGATGACGATCAAGCCGTGGATGCCAAGGCAAGAGAGGAATTCATGTATGGGTGCGATGCAGATTGGGACCAACAAACACTCCTCCCGACAACAAAAACCAGAGGTTGCAGGAGCGCCTGACGGTAGAATTTTTTTTTTTCATTTTCTGTCCATGCCAAACCTATGTAATCGACAACGAAAAGATTACATCCAAATCCAATATACTTGGTCAATATCGTAGTGCTACAACTGTTGCGATGTAGTGGTGGCTGTGGGTCGAAAACAAAAGAAAGGGTTTTGTCTCGATGATGCAAGGAGTGGGGGGGGCTGCCAACACATCACGTATGGCAGGGGTGGGGGGGTAAATTGACCAAGGCAGCGATATGCAGAGATTACGAAGAACCGCCTGAAGCGTTCGTCGTCGATCCCTTCCAGTACTTCCGAACCTTGGCTGCGGTATAGCGCGCACTCTTCACCAATCCTGCGCTCACGACACCCTTGAGCGACTGCACAGTAGCCGGGTATCGCACGATATCGCTCATCTCTACGTCGTCGCATCGCCATCTCGTCAAGATATGGTGGACGACGCATACACCATGAACGCACCTGAACGCAATATCGACGGCAACGCCGTGTCGCCGGCGACACGCAACCAATAAGCGGACTCGTCAGCCTCCCTCGGAGGCCCGCGCCCTTGGACGCGTGAATGTACCCGTGTCAACAATTCCTCGGGCAACTTCTTCAAATGCGCAGCGCGCGCATGCGCACTCGTATCCTGCTCGATCATCTGCGAGTCCACGCGCCAATGTACCCCGGGCAGCCCTTGTGCAAGTCGCCAATAAAGCTCGCGAAACTGCGCCTCCTGTCTCTTGACCATGTTCGCTACCTTGCCCCGGTTCTCAGCCGGAAGCACCATTCGGGGATCCCCCGAATAACTAATGCTGGCGATCGTGGTGAAGAGGTCACGTTGCGTGAACTGAGCGGGGAGCGTCAAGAGGGCAGTGCGAAGGGAAGAGGTCAAGTTGACTTGTTGCGTCAACCGAACCCGTGCGTCATCTCTGATGATACGGATCGGCTTGTGCATCCGCCCAGCAAGATAAAGCGTACGCCAGTTCAGTAGGTCAGCGCATAGCGTATCGACTGTCGTCACCCCATACTTGATCATCTAACATGCCCAACCATCAATAAATCGCATCTATCGACGAAACCAAGCAGGCACGTGCCCTTACTCACCACCCCGCGCATGGGCACATACGTATTAAACCACAGTCCAGGACCAAATGCCTGGACATTCGACACGAAACTCGACCCAAACGCACGCGCATGCAGCGGATAATGACCAGGGTGCTGATGCATATTGATCGAATGCCAATGATCTGGATGGGTCACCGCAAACACGAAATCCAGCATGGAACCATCGGTTCCCCCCAATTTTCCGTCCGCGTGCTTGTCGTAGCCGGCTTGTTCGAAGACACCTGAACCATATGCAAATGCATAGCGGATGGGGGCTTCGAACGACTTCACGATGTCCTCCAGAAGCGCCCGGGTCGAGTTCGGGACAGGGAGTAGCTGGTTCCGTCCAAACGAGGGCGGAAGGACAGGGAGGGCATTGCGCTGGTTTCTAGGAACAGGGCGGGGTCGTGGATGGAGCCGGGACGGACGAAGCTTGGCGCCGTCCAAGATGGGCGGCGGTAGGACATTGGGCGTGTGAGGGACCGAGTCGGTGGTGAGCGAACGTATGAGGGGCGGGATACCGCGGGAAGATGGGCGGGTGCTCGAGAACATCGGGCCGAACGACAAGCAAATGTGTCTCAGCAACGTCAGTGGTAATAATGAGAGCAACGTCAACGACGACGACGACGAACGGCATGTGCTTACAACGCTTGGCACGTGACCAAACAGTGCATGCCAAAAATGGAAAATGATTTAGGCAAATGTACAGTTCGTATCGACATGTAAACTACTCGAGAGACCCGTGCCCAGCCGGGATCCTGCAGTTATTCGACGGTATAAATCCGCAGGACAGAAACAGAAGAAAAAGGATACACCAAGGAAGAAATAGTTGCATAGATGTATTCACCTGAGAAAAAAGATATATGTTCTTTGCCACCCAGAAATCGCAGAAGGTATAAAAGCGTTTGAAGGATCGGAATCGCGTTTTAAGGGATCCAAGACGAGCCGATAGTCGACTTGTCAGTAGCTAAAGCATACATAAAAAGGACAAAAAAAAGCACTTGTTTTGTGTCGCTCGGAATCGGTCATCAACGTGTCGACGCATTCGCCCAGAGACTCTTTGGCTTCGCAGCGTCCGCCGCTTGCTTCCGCACGCGCAGTAACGCACTCTTGTTCGCCCGAGGTGTAATCGTGGGAGCTTGCAAACTGCTAGGACGACGCAATTTCCTTGTCGGGGACTTGGTACCGTTCGGTGCCTCATCGCTGTCATTCGATATCGTACTTGCCGCACTGAGCGGGCCAGTGCCAGTGCCACTGCTCGAAGTCTGAGACAAGTAGCTAGTAGTCTTCTGAAGGACAGGAGCTCCGACATTTGAGGTACGAGAGGCCGAACGGGGAGGTACTGCAGACCTAGGACGCCCCCACGACGAATCGCCATTCTCGTGATATGCACTCATAACGGAAGAACTACGAGAATGCATCCCCGAGCCAGGCGTCTTCGGTTCCGCAGGCAGACGGACTACTGAACATCTCAGCAATCTGTGCAAGGCCTCAGCGGAGTCACTTACACATGAAACTGCTCGGTGGAGGACCACCTTCCTTCCTCAAGGCGGCACTTCTGTTGAGGCGAGGTACGATGGTCGGTGGCTTCGTGCTCGCAACCGAAAAACTTTCACGGCGCTTGTGTCCAGGCACACCCTCAAACGTATTCTTTTTCCTCACAGCCTCCGTCTCCGTTTCTTCGTCATCAGCTTCGTTTGCACTCGTTGCCGAGCCCTTCCGGGGCGTGGCCGGACTGCCAGGCTTAACACCACCGTTCACGCTCCCTCCCTGTCCAACACCCTTGGGCAGCGGCCCAGAAATAGACATGCGCTTCTTCCCTGGAGGCGTCGCAGGCTGCTCAAGCCCCAATCGTAACGCTGCCGCCTTTGTCAACCTCGGCGCAATCGTCGGAGGTGCCGTCGACGCCACACCGATCATCTCAGCACGCTTATGCCCCGGAACGCCCGCAAATATCTTCTTCGCCCGCTCCTTCTCCCGTTCTTTCTCCGCCGTCTCATTTTCTTTCTCCTTGCGCGGTAAAGGAATACGTCCAGTGCTCGCCAGCGACATGCGCGTCTTGACTTCGGATCGGGGAGTGCCGTCCGTGGAGAGGCCTTGTCGGAGGAGGGCGGCTTTGGTGAGTCGCGGCGCGATATCGGGTGCTAGGTGCGTCTTGGGGAGCGGACGTGCACGAAACTGGGCTTTCCCAGACGAGGAATTAGACCCGGTAAGGCTACGTGGAGTACTGGAAAATCCAGGCCCACGCGCGTCGGAGGAACCAGGTGAGGGGGAGAGCACATGGGCGGACCCAACAGGCGTCTCGAGACCGAGCTGGAGTGCCTCGAGCACCGCAGAATCGACAGAACGAATCGACCCACGATCGAATTCACCATCGCCTGCAGCATGTGGGAGGTCGGAGACGGGGAATGGAGGACTGGAGACGAAGAGGGCTGAAATCAGCATTTCGGCTTGTGCCTCGCTTTTGGCTCCGACGACGGCGCCGTTGAGGGAGGGAAGGAGAGAAAAGAGGACGGGGACAGCACGTCGGCGCTCGAGGACATATACCCAGACGGGACCGCTGGAAGAGCGTTTGAGTAATAAGCGGACCTCGTGAGCAAAGCCGATAAGCGGAGTACCAAGCGCGGAAACTCACTCGCCGAGGAATCGAGCATCGTCGCCGAACAACTCATAGAACGTCTCCGGATCCGTCTCGGTATCGAACTCCATCTGTCGTTCCTTGACTATCTGTGGAAAGACGTTAGTAAGTGCCCATGTCCGCGGATCCGCCAGACCACGCTGAGGGGTGACGGTACACGTGGCACTCCGTCAGCGGGGAACACGTTTGGAAGTATATTGTCTATGTAAAACCCCTGAATGACGCTGAAATGGGTCACTTACTTCGAAGTTGGCCTCAAGAATACGGGGCTCGATTTCGAGGCGCTGTTCCAACGCGTGTGTCTTGATGATTGCGACAGTACGCGTCAGGGTTGACAGAGAGGGTGACGAGTGAACATGATGACCCAGGTCCTGTGGCTGGAGAAGCGCACTCGGAGCGTATCCGTGGTCATTGTACAAGTTTGAATGATCTACAGGGGGCGGGGACTGCAAAGACGCAGACATGTTGGTATACCTGCCTCGGCGCCAAGCGGGAGCTTATTCAATAAGAGGGAAAGAAAAGCAGAGGGAAAATATACACAGCAAAGGATAGCTATTGGAGAGAAGGGGAAAGAAAAAGAAAAGCAGCGATAGGTCTCGAGGACACTGGCGCAGGTCAGTCAAATCAACAGAGTTTGTGTGTGTGTAGTTGGATTCTGATTCGGCCCTGAAACGACAACATATCAATTGCATCCGTCACAGTCGCTAGCAGACCTCGGACACCCGGGCAGCTGTCAGAGAAAGCTCGTGATAATTACAAGGAACGAACTTGCAGGATCTCTCTTGCAAGCTTTATAACGTGAAGATCATGTTCGGTCCCGCCATTGCTACGAATTTAAAAACGGCGGCGACCGCACTCTCGCCGTCCCGTTTGATCGATCCCCCACGTATCAAGCATCAATGTCTACCCCGCGATTGAGGAGTACATACGTTTCCCAGCCATGGATTCTCTACCCTTGAGTCGCTTCAACACGTCCTTCATGTCAATCCCAAGATTCCCAACGGATTTCCTAGAGAATCACTAGTAATGTTCGTCGTTCAAAGTCCGATATATATTAAGTGCTACGACGACCAGATCTCGAGAACCGTATTCCCTTTCGAAACCCACCCGGTGCCGCGCGTGGGCCCGGTCTTTGGCCTTTTCCCAGCTTCCAGATGGGCCTGACAGGACCAGTTAGCCAACTCGCCTCAGACTCTTCAGGCACCTTGGTGTCACCGTCTTTACTGTACGAGAGCACAAACAACTTGGTCATGAGTGGTTGTTCAGCATGAACCGAGACGTTCAGGCAATCTGGTACGTTTTGTTTGCTCTAGCTGAAATAAGAAAGCTACCACATTTCTTGTCAGAGGCATGATGGGACATGTATTTCATTGTGCTCTTCCCATCTCTCAGTTCTCAGCCCTAGCCACTTAGACCTGGTTGCACTCTCATTGATAGGTTTCTCTGGGCAGCCGTCATCATCCTTCGTTACATGTGTCCGCCGTACGAGCACGTTAACCAAGTTCATTGCTCTTTGTTGGTTCCGCCTGACCATCGTTGGCGAGCCATCGACATGTCATTCTGGACATATCGACGCGTCTATACCTTGCTGGATACGATCTCTGATCCGTTTCTTCCGCTTCCCAACTCAATCCCATTATGGCGACGATCTGGAGTCTTATAGCTGGAATTCCCACTTTAATGGCTCAGCCCTCCCCTGGGTCTCGAACATGTACCTCTTTATGGAATGCACGTTGACTGGAATCCGCCCTGGATCTCTTCCGCGTCGACGCTCATCCGTCTCAGGCCGAGTTTACTTCCGTCCTGCGCAATGCTTCGGTCGACCTCGAAAAGCTCAGATTGAACTGGTCTCCAAATGACGATTCGTTTGTGTCGACAGCTAGCAGAACACACAAATACCTAACCAACATCAGCATTCGAACTCGATGGTAGCCGGTGGTGACCGATGGTGTCCATTCCACAGATGAAGACGATCCTTACCCTCACAGATTTGGCCCGTAATCTCGTGCCATCGTATCGTCGAACAGGCCGAGATATTCGAGCTACAAGACGTTCAAACCATAGAACACCTGGCCCTTCGTGTTCTTGATGTCAATATTAATGTCAACGCTACGCTACGCTGTCGCCGCGGATAACTAGCGCGTAGTTCAAACACCAACAAGTAAAAGTATAACCCAGGATGACAACCAAGAATGCAATTGGGTAACTCAATCGATGACAACATTGGCCAAACATCGTCCGAGACCGATTCCATCCTGGCTTGGCACAAAGTGATAAAGAAATATTGTGGTCCTGTTATACAATGCACGACGCCAGTTATCAGATATCTCCAAACAGACGCTTCCTACATGTACAGTGAGCACCCCAGCACGACGGAAGCGATCGAAACCGACTCACAGAACCTCTGGAGCTTGACTGAGTGGAGTATACCCCCCGATCATCTCCCTGGCCCACACATCCCTCAAGAACCAGCCGATATGGCCAACGGCACATCCGATCAAGTCGCCTGCGGCAGCCTTCCACGTACCACTAATGACCCATGAAAGTGCGACGAGCGCCAGTGGCAGGTACGGTGCGGATATTGTGAAGATGCCGAAGAGTGCTATAGGCGTGGACGGGTGTCGTCTAGACCATATGTATATCGGAACAAAGGCCAGAGAAGACGAAAGGAACGGAAGGTTAACTAATGGCGACAGTGCCTGAAGGACTAGGTTAGATGATAATGTCATGGCTTCATAGGTCAGCACGTACCAGAAGCATCAGCGACGAAAGCGAAAGCAACCAAAGATAGTCCGCCTTTCTATTCGCAAACGACGATTCCTCTAACATGCGACTATACCGCATACTGCGTAGAGAAGGGTGGAAGACGTCAATCGACCAGCCCATTCATAGAACACACTCACAAGAAGAAAAGGTGGAATACAAAATCCAGCGAGAGTGGACCAAAATAGAAAAAGGTGGTAAGCATACGCCACGGCTTCCGAACCCATCTACATAAGCTTGCTAGGCGCACGAAACAAGACATACGAGACAGACCTGTGCGTTAGTGAACGCGGACTTGAAGGAAAAGTACAGCTGTAGCGGAGTAACGACCTGACATTGCTGTATGACACCAAATACGTGTTCAGCTCTTTATCACGGTTGAGGAGTACCACTGGACGTACGACCGCCAGGCTGGTTGCTACCGAGAGCGCTAACCATGTGCGTGTGATTGGAGGAACCTGCATTACCCATGCCTCCATGTTTTCCCGACGAGCCTGAGCCGGTTGTCGGATTATACACGAACTAGCTTCCGAGGTGAAATGAATCGAGGCGTAATGTCTTAAGACTCGGAGCGTAAATGGCCACGTCGGATGAAGAAGTTGTGCAGTGTTGCTGAGTCAGTTGCATCGCGCGTCCCACGAATTAATTCTCGGATCGTAAACCTGTCCCAGGAATAATAACAGGACTGGGGAGTGGCGGGTCCTAGTGTAGAGCTCTGAAACCTCGTGCCATGTATTCAGACGGATCTAAACTATACAAGGTATCATGTAGCGGCTGGATCAGACATAATTCAAACTAACACGCAGATCAATCATTGTGAAACTTGTTCGTTCAATAGAGACTCTAGGACCTGGATCTCTGCCAGGGGACCTCCCTCGTCCCCCTCCGGCCCAATCACTGCCCAGACTCGGTTGCTCAGTCGAAGATACGCTCTGACTTGCGCCAACAACTTTAACCTCACAGGTTGCGTCAAAGGATCTGCACCTTGCATAGTAATGAAGGCATTCCATGCTGTCTTTGCCATTTCCAGCAAGTGCATCCCTGGATGACGAAGGAATTAGTTCGTTTTGAAGAGATCTAGAACAAAGGGGAGAAGTTAGGAAACACACCGATCTGAGGGTAATTTGATGGGTAGATGACAACGTAAAAAGCGAGGATGATCAGACCGACGTCGAGGGCGGATTCGAATGGTCCATCGTGCGAAAAGGTGCTGAACGATTCGCATAAGCTTGTGAGGCAAGATTCGCGGAAGATGGGTAGGATCTCAAAAGGTGTGGTCTCGAGGTTCACAGGCGACGTTGGGAGTCTGATTGCATCGGGGCATTGATCTGGGAATACAAATTCACGAAGAGAAGTTCCGAGAGATTCAAGCTCTTCCCTGTCTGGCACAGGCCAAGACGCATCGAGTAGCTTGAAAGCTGCACATGATGAACACGTGCATGTGAAGTCGTACGTGAACCGGAACATCTGCTGACGTGTCTCAACAAGGGCGGGGTCGACATAAGGGATACATATCTAGTGGACCTGCTTAAGCACGCATGCCTTTTCAGTGATAAATATTACGTACCTCTTCACCTGGGGTAATGTCGCGAATAGCAACAATCTCCATAACTACCTCCTTTGCCGGGGCAATCCTATACTTTGCAACGGCATTTGGAACACAAGAATGATTGAACAACCGGCTTGCCAAAGGAAAGGCGCCATGGGCAATGGTAGTCAGATGACTGTGGATCGAAAAGTTGTTGTTCCCGCAACGCGAAAAAAGTTCGCTGGCCGTTTGCACAGGGCGCTGGCTAGTCGATAATGGGCATGTAGGCGGCACGTCTTTCCCCGCAACCGGACCTGGCAGCAAGGACATGAACGTCGACAAACCCAGGTCGTCTCCTTCTTTCGTCTCTGTGCATCTGGCTGAGCACTCGGCGAGCAAGTGCGTGAGGAAAATTGCGTCCATCCTTTCATGAGATTCGAGTTGGTTAAATTGGTGCGACGCGCAGAACGTGTTGATGTTCTTGCAGTACTTCTTGTGGGTGCGCCAATGCAATGTTTGACCTTGAGGATGAGATCGGTCGGTCGTCGAGTGATATTTAACGTCTCACTCGGATCGTGCGTACATTTGGAATCGCAATACCAGTATGAGGCGCATCCCGTACATTTTTGGAGGCGACCTCGGTCTTGAGGAGCAAAAGAATGGCAGAAGTCGCATCTGCGACCCTTTTCTTTTGTGAGGAGGATACTTGTGAGCGATCGAACGGAAAGGATGACCGTGCCCACGGGAAGCCAACGTGTCGATACAGCGTGGTCGCGTGCTGTCTGGTGATGCTGCAAAGACAGGCAGTCGGGCAGGACGGTTGGCGTGAACATCAAAACGTGAACGTGGTGAATATCCTCAAAGGTGAACAGTTCGGCAGCGGACTCCGATCTCCGAGGTATGTAAGATTAGATTACACTCATTGACTCGACCCACAGACTCGCACATCAATCTCACTGAAGTGTCTGGAGCAAAGACAACATGTCTGAGCCTACCATTCTCACGCGAGAAGAAGATCGTGTCGGGATCATTATCCTGAACCGACCAAAGGCTCTGAACGCTCTCTCCGGCACTTTGATAGAGGAACTTCTCAGTGCACTTCGGTCCTATGACAAGAATGCAACTATCGGGGCGATCGTCATCACCGGAAACAACAGAGCCTTTTGTGGTGCGTGCACCAACACACAAATTCGGTTCATTCATGCTGTTGACAACACCCTGACCCCATTTCTAGCTGGCGCAGACATCAAGGAGCAGAGAGAGCTCGACTTTGTTAGCGCTTACAATGGCGACTATCTCAAGAACCTCAACGACGGGATAGCATCGACACACAAACCGATAGTTGGCGCGGTAAACGGGTATGCGGTACGTAACTTGAACCCTACTCCTCCGGCTGTACCGCGGCGCTCTCTGGTCAAATGATGGATTGGGACTGAACCGTGCGACCACCGATAGCTAGGGGGCGGTTGTGAGCTTGCTTTGATGTGTGATATCCTTTACGCTGGGAAGGACGCTGTCTTTGGGCAGCCCGAGATCAAACTCGGGACCATCCCTGGTGCGGGAGGCACGCAGCGTCTTATTCGCGCCGTCGGAAAATCCTTGGTACCATGGCCACTTCCAATACAGAGTAATCCATCTAATTTAGGCGTTTACAGGCGATGCACATGATATTGACTGGTGAGAACATAACTGCCCAAGAGGCAGCTGCCGCTGGTCTCGTTGCCAAAGTGTTCGATGCCGAAGAAACGGTCCCACGAGCGATTGAATATGCGCAGAGGATGGCGAGCTTCTCTGCACCAGTCGTGGCCATGGCAAAAGAAGCGGTGAACACAGGCAAGTATGGTTTTCGTGGGACTACTGAGGTTCTGTTCGAGTCGGCGCAGCTCAACTACACCTTTCTAGCCGAAGACCTCGGGCTGAAAGCGGGCTTGCATTTCGAATCAAGGCTATATCATACAACATTTGGTCTTGCTGATCATGGTGAAGGGTTTGACGCCTTTCTGCAGAAGCGCGTACCGCAATGGACGCACAAGTAGAGTGCGTGTAAGTGGTACAATGAAATCCAAACATTTGACGCTATGAGATTGCTATCTGTTGTGAGGTCGTCAAGTAGACATTGAATCCTCTTCTCTGCATAAACCATAAGCATATGTCCCTGGACCCCAGGTAAAAGCACTAATCTACATCCGACCACTCATCAACTTCCTCGTGCAAATCCTCGAAATCTATGATATCCTCGTCATCACTTCCCTCGAAGAAATCAAACGTCTTCAAATTTTCCTTCAACCACTTCTCGTCTTCTTTCTCCAAATCAGAAGATTCTTCCACGTACAACGAATCGAGAGGTACTCCCATGTCCCTTCTTTCTTGTACTAATTCACGGAGAGCATCTCCGGATGTCCCAGAGACGTACAGTGTCGCAAGTCGAGGCAACCAAATGTCACCACGTTTGGTCAATGTACAGGGTGTGGAAAGAATGTCAAGGAACAACTCAGGAAGGTACGACAACGATATGTTGAGTGACGTAAGGTTCTGGAGCTCGCCATAGAGCGTCTCGATGCATTCGGTACGGCAGGGAAGTCCAGCTACTTTGAGACTTTCAAGGCTGCTCAACAAGCTGCGCGGGTGTTCTTGGGCAGAAGGTGGAGATAAGGAAGTAGCTGGTCCGGCGAGTTCATGGACGAACTCGCTGTAATCGCCATCGTCGAAGTCTAGAACCAGATTTTTGAGTGCGGGGAGATATAATTTGCGGAGTAGCCCAATCGCACGCGCCGGTGAATGGAACGCGAGGATGAAATCTGTCACTTTAAGAAGTTGTACGGGAGCATTGAGATCTCTGGGACTTCCAGGGGTCGGCTCGATAAGCCACGCCGGGGGATCTCCCGAGGGTCCCGACAGGCGTAGACTGAGTTTCTCGAGGGCAGAAGCACCACGCAAGATAGAGGCAAATTGAGCCCAAGATGGACGGACGTCTTCCGGATGATATGCGAGTTCGAGATCTGTAAGTTTGGACGCGGAGGCGATCCATGGTTGATTCCAGTCAACATGTACTCCCCAAAGGACTACGTTGGTAAGACAAGGAGCTGAACCACCAAAAAGGATGAAATGCTTCGATATGCTGGGATACCCGAAGTTGTCAAATTCTTCCGTCTCTTCGTGGTGATACAATTCAAGCGTCGTGAGTTGAGGAGCCGCGGAAATGGAAGGATCAGAGACCGCGTTGAGAAATACATACATGTGGCGGTACTCCGAGACCGAGACTTCGATGGTGCGCCACCGATGGATGTGGGGAATGAGCAGAGAATTTAAGAATTTAAGATCGGCATCGGAAGGTGCGTCGGCTGTTGCGTCAGGTTCGGCGTGATACTCGTGTTCCCGAGGTTCACAGTCGACGTAGATATCGATGGGGAGGCCTTTACTCCTCTCCAACAGCGCCGATTCGTACTGGTACGGTGGACGGGCCTCCGGACCGACTAAAATGGTCGTCCAGAGAGATGGAGTCGAGAATGCTACATTGCGCCAGTGGCGGCAGACATGGGAAACGAGGATCTGGAACGGAGGCCATGGGGCAAGGAAATCAGAAGAATCGGAATCTCCCTCGTCATCAGTATCTTCCTCATCTTCCTCATCTCCATCTTCGTCTTCAGCTTCAAGTTTTTCCGTCATTTCAACGTCATTATCATGGATATCCTTGTCATTGGCGTCCTTTGCGTCGAGATGGTAGTAGCGATTGCTATCCAAGCAATCCCCCATGTCGTCTTCGTCCTCAGTATCATTATCCGCGACACCGACTTCGAATATGCGCGAAAGGAGCTCGGGAGGAAGGTTGTTGATGAAGCAAACGTCACCTTCCGGAGGAACGAAAGGGTTGTTTTGGAGGAGTACATGATGGTCTTCCCCAGTTTTCTGGGCCTGCATGATTCCCATTCTCCGAGGACTAGTAGTCGTCATGTCGAGTGAGTGCAGTGGGCGGGGAGACCAACTTAAGGAGTGGGTACTGACCAGCTGCAGAAAACGGGGATTGCGAGAATCTGCTACTGAAAGTGTGGTATGACACGCGTGCTGGGACAGTGGGCCAAATTTTGACGGCCTTTGTTCTCGTCCTTCATCTTTGTACCGTGACTGGCATCTCGGGTGCGGGACCGACATGGTGGGAAAATGGTCATGATAAATGATTGCTCGGCAACGAACAACAGCATCATGGCGCAGAGGAAGCGCGCAGGGCTCATAACCCTGAGGTCACTTGATCGAAACAAGTTGATGCTAATTCTTTTCCATCATTTTTGACCCCACCACGTCCAACGAATCTCGGTAACTATTATCGTCCACACGCATAGCCTATGGGAAAGGCTGCCCACAAACATAGAAACATAAATAAACTTGATCTCTGCATTCTCGCCTAGATTGCAACATAAGTTAATGGGCGGTGGATGACAACAAGTTGTCATCCAATCTCATCTGGCGTCTTCTGCCGCATCTCTGAATCCACCACTCCCGCTGCTCAATGTTTCTCAATCCATCATTCAGCTCGTGGCTGGTACACAATGTATTCTATGCGCCAACATACACTCCTACAAAAAATTTTGACATTAGTAATGACATTAATTGAGCAGATATCTTGCATATTCTCCAAGGGCTCCAGAGTCTCTTTGAGAGTCCTTCCGATCCAGTCGTTCATCGAAAGAAGTATTATGTAAGTAATACTTCTGCACGTTTTCATGCTTCGAACTTCGTAGGAGCACGGCTGTCCGTCTTTCCGTAGAACGAGACTACCATGCACCATTGTCTATACATCTCTGAAGTTCTGAGCCTCATCTTCGAGTTCATTAGATACTGGGATGACCAGCTTCATCGGGGACCTCAAGTGGGCAGGAAGACGCTTGCCTCTTTGGCCAGAACATGTCGTTTGTTCAGTTCACCCGCATTAGATCTTCTTTGGCACGATCTTTACAGCTTTGATCCCCTACTCAAAAATTTCCCGGTAGTTCGTCGTCTTCGCAATGTCTCGTCATTTTGCGCTAATCAACCAATTCTGTAGGCTACGTCCTTTGTGGACGATACGCAGTGGTCGACGTTCCGCAAGTATGCGAAACGTGTCAAGACTATCCATGGACTTGAGGCGCGAGTTCCTGTGCGAATCAAACACGAATTTATCTCCTCTCTTCAACACTACCCTAAAGCCTATTTCCCTCTCCTTCCCAATGTCACCGAGCTGGAGTGGAGCGAGCATTCATTCTCAGCCGTCGAGGATTCCGGCATCTCACTGCTGAGATATTTTTCAGGTCCTGCAGTGACCACAGTTACGCTCTCCCTCGTGCGCTGGCTAGCTCATTCCTCAGCTGAACTGGCCGTATTTGCGGATTTACCCAGGCTTTGTCCGAACGTCACTTCTTTCACCGTCGTCCTCAGCTTTTCGTGGGACTACGAACCTTCTCGCGAAGTAGGTAGGATGGTGACTCAGTGGCCAAGGTTGCGAACCCTGCGAACATGCGCCATTGCACAATCCGTGATGGACCAGCTGTTTACCCGACGAACTCTTGAAACCCTCAGTATCGATTACCACAGGTCCTCACCTATCTACAACGGTAGGATCCCAGATACGGTCCGCGAGTTCTCGCTTGGTGTGGACAGTCCCTCGTTGTGCACTCGATTTCTCGACACAGTATATGCGGGCCCTACCAAGTTCCGCCTGCTCATCGGCATGAACGAGGGACAGGAGGAGCCAGACATCGAGGAAATGTTCCACATTCTGCCCTGCCGCCTCGACACATCTCGTTTGCTATCGCTCACAATCCGGCCGCGATCAAGCATCATAGGCATACCATTGTGGCATACTCTGAGGCTCCGAGCGCCGCTTGTGTCCGCGCTCGTCGAGTTTACAGCGTTGCGCGAGCTGGACCTGGATCTCCTTTGTACGGCGCAAATGTCTGATGTAGACTATGCACGCGTGGCAGGGTCGTTGCCCCATCTTCGGAGTCTAAAGCTCGGTACTGCGAACCCGTCCATCATGCGGCCATGGCCAGCGGCAAGTGTTGGGGCGGTGATCGCGGTGTTGACATATTGTAAACACCTCGAGACGTTCCACATCGTGTTCGATGGGTCGATTCCGCCCCCGGCACCCCCGAGAGAGTCAGCGTGTCAGGGATGGGGTGTATCCAACAGATGCCTTACCAAGCTTCGCGTTGGCTATTCGCCAATCGGGGATGCGACTATTAACATCATAGCCTCCTGCTTTAAATCGGTCATGCCCTGCCTGGTGCAAATCGAACACAAAGACCGAGATGAGGAATGGAAAGCAGTCCAGAACATATTGGAATTGTACTAAAATGCAGGGAATGGGTGCTGTTCTGTCCATAGGTGCGTGCTGTCCAGACACTATTGCACGGATTGGATGGTAACAGGGAGGATTTAGAAAGCCTAGACCTGTCTCTCTATCTTTCCTTTCATAGATTGAACCTATCTAGACTTACGATACTGGGGTCGTCGCAGGACGTCGACTCCGCTCACTCTCCTGAGGCGTTTACAATGGTCCTGAGTGGCCCTCACCAGGTTCTTGGCTAATGCCCCTCATGATGCTTGCAATAGACTTAGAACCAAGTGCTCTCTTGTCTCAATCGAACTTTGCTACCTGTCTCATTCCCGCCAAAATCATTCACCTCCCATGGCTTAGGTTCCTTGTAAGTTGTAAGTTCGGAACGAGGTTCAAGACAGCCGTCTCAGCAGCAAGTTTAAGGCTCGATGCCTTGAACCGCCTTGACGACGTCAGTGCTAGCAAGCCAACGTGTCCATGCTTTGCCAACAGTGAAGAAGGCTCGTTGAGGATATGCGACAACTTTCAAGCCATCCATTTGCTCATTGAGTTGATAGAGAAAGCATATATGTGCCCCGCCAGAGCACGGTTGGAACGTGCTTCCTTGCTCCCTTGTCCGAAACCTGAAGGGAGATGTAATGAGTGCGCAGTCGACGGAAAGTAACTACATCGAGATTCTTCTCGAAACAGTCTTTCCGTGGACGAAAGAATGCTTTCTGTTTTACACGACCACCAGGATGACCTTATGTCCCTGGGATTCGAGCTCAGGGAGAACATTTGGAGCCGCGGCTGCCCAACATTGCTTTGTACAACCACCATGGACAGGCGATGATCGGATAGGAGAAGCCAGACCAAACTTGCGTGGGCGAGATTTCGGAATCACGGGGTGCGAAAGATTGCGTCGGGAATAACCGAAGCACGACGATTAACATAACCTGGGTTTTTGTAACGCGTGTACGCAAGCGTACGCTGCGATCGGACGACCAATTCGAACCGCACCCCACTCGAGCATTCCTGCGCTCGTCATGTTGGCGGCAAAAATCAGACCGTCGGACGAAAATGCGCACGTGGCGGATTTCAGGACATACATGATGACGCCACCTTTAGGTTGGTGTATGAAAGTTGACGGTGCGGAAGCTGTCAAAAGGGGGACAGTCGGAGTTAGATCGTGGGTGGAGGGAGGAGGGAGAAACGTACGTTTTGACGACATGTCCAATGACGTCGGTCGCCGTGTCGAGTATGGCGTCTCGACTCGACGTCGATCTGTGATCGAGAGATTTGACCATCCCTTCCATCAATCGCGGTGGGTTCGGGTACAGTATCAGCGGTCGCTGGTCGCTATCTCGTCGGGAAACACAAGCCCAACCTCAGCAAACCCACCTTGCGGGTCAAAAACGCCACCAGCTGCATCACGTTCTTCCGCTCTGCCACTGACATTGAATTCAAGAACGTCGACACCGTCACAAACAACTCCGTATCCTGCCTCGTGATCTGCAACACCGCCAAGCGCCCCTGCGGACCGACACTTTGGGTGGAGATGTACTTCTTGCCCAGGTTTGTCGCGATGACCGCAAACAGCGCGCACAGGAGGGCCATGGCTGTCGATGTAGTATTGCCAATCGCGGAAACCTCTAGCGCAGAGGTCAACGGCAAGGGTGTGGTAGTTCAAGGTTCTGTCGTGCAGATACAGCGAGATTGATTTGGAGATGAGTCGACCAAGGCATTGGGTTGGGAGTCAGTGCACAGAACAAGAAGAGACGAGTAGACGACGCACCACGTCGAAAGGAGACTGCATTTCTCGATGGCCTTGTAACCGCAAACAAAGGGTCCGAGTCCGGACTGCTTCGAGTAAGGTGGTATTGCCGAGGTAGGCTCACCAGGTAGAGGGATCCCAAAAGGTTATACTGCACAGGACATTCCTCCCACAGCAGCTCCGAGAGAACCCGAGGATTGGTCTGGATGCCAAGTAATTATGCTGTAACGTGGTTCATCAATGACACTCTGCTCTGTCGCATTTGTCTGAGAGCCCTGTTGCGCTGTCGGGAGCCAACAAGTCGGAAAATGTCAATTGCACAAGCATGGTAGACAACGTGAAAAAAAGAGCCAAACGGCTTTCAGAGCGAATCAGAATCAGATAATTATGTTCTCAGATAAAGTTGCTATTCGGAAGTCTTGCTCATGCTAGTAGGGGTTAGAAGTAACCAATTCCGGCAGGTGTTTGTTTGATTCCAAGGCCATTGCCAAACAACAACTTGCCTAACATACACTCAATTATTACACCGCAGCGCAACAGCACCCACCCATGTCTGTCTTGGTGAGCGATTAATGAGAGTCGATCAAAGGACGTGTAAAGAAGATAAATTTAGAAAAATACAGTTACTTACGATTGGCAATATGGACAACAGTGAAGTTGTAAAAAGCGGTACAAGAGCCTGAGGGTTCGGGATTCGAAGTGGATCGGACGAGACTGATCAAGTCACAAGAACTAGTACGAAAAACACTGCGTGTTAGCGTTCCAGTACGCGGTGGACGCACGGTCCCGAAGAGATATCAAAACAGCGACTAGAAAGTTTGAAAACGGTACAGGGGAAGCATGTACGGTCCGGGCGGGTCCCGTGTAATTGATGCAAGTCATTAGAGCACGTCCAGCATCCGTACGCTCCGTACCAGCTCTTTCAATGGCGCGTCCTCCTGCACCTGGACAGTGATCATACACTCCGCAGCCACCCTCCTGTACTCCGCCACATTTTGGCGCGTCGGCGTGAACAACAGTGCTCCGAATGGTTGCCTCAGTCGAGCGATCAGTCGCAGTGCTTGCATCTGCCTGTCCGCCGACGATATAGGTGAAGGAGATAAGAGAGATGCTGCGTCTCGCGGTGTGGCGCGCCGCGCACCAAATGGCTGACCAAGGCGAGCAACGAGGCGCGATGCTCGCGTTTGCTTGACCGTCGATGTAATATTGGCAGGGCCGGAGGGCAATAGCGAATCATCTAGAGAGAAAGACTGGTCGTTTGCATTCTCCTTAGGAATTGTCTCCATAATAGCTCCAATGGGGTGTTGGTCGAGCAGGAAGTCAATCCAGGGGTGAACAAGAATCAGAGAATCCAATCGAGAAATATCTTCTGTAGTCCGAATCTCCACAATCCCAAGGCAGTCTGCCTTTGCGCGAAACACAGGTCCCGATGCCGATACACGCCCGAGATGGAAAGTGAGGCATGGAAGCTTCATCCGTTGACCTGTGAAGAACGGTACACTGGCAGGGAGCTCATTGAGCCGGTCATACAATTTCATGATCATGGTGAGATTGACTGAAGCACGCAATCCAGCAGTGATCGCGTCCATTTGGGCAGGTTTCATGGTTGGCGGAATGTGTATTGTTGGCAACTGGCTGAACACAATGATATTGGCAGGGAGGCAGCTGTTGAAGCTGCCAGATCTCCCTATCCACGCAAGGATGCTCGTGTCTCCCGAGCTTGTGAGTAGTTGTGCCAAAAGTCGCCCGAGTGCCTGGTTCCCCTCACCATACACGATCGGCATGGAGACAGAAAATATCCCAAGCAACGAGTATGCTGCATCCTCGACGAGGATCGTCTCTCGTCGTGAAGCTAGACACAATTTCTCCCTGATGTCGTCTGAGCCCAGTCGGAGTGCCATCAAGGCTCGTGCCGACACACCAGTTGCTTCCTCCATCTCCGATATGATCTCCGGCGACTCCTTGTGGTTGGGAATATCGAGGTTCATGTACAGGGTCCAATCGTCGTTGTAGAATCGGACCACCTTCGAGGCATGATACTCCTGGAATGTCCAGGCGCGAGTGTTCCAAATACTCTTGACAAGATCACCGCGCTGCGACGGAGATCGAACACCACGGAGGAGGATGATCGTCACAGCGGAACCCTGATACCACTTGAACATGGCGACCAAGGCTTCTTGGAGCACGAAATGATCCGCTTTATTGATGCAGCACGTATCACTCCATGCCCAGTGCAATCCGGCATCCCGCACGATCTTGCAAAACATTTGCAACTTGCCGTGGGTGGGAGATTCCTCGAGATCGTACACCACAATGCGTACGACTTTTTCGAACAGGGGTTCGTTGTCTTCCCACTTGTGTGAAAACATGGCGTAACGATAGTACTGCGTAACGTCGTGCTTGATACGGGCGTGGTCAATTTGAGTCGTCATGGAGGATACCCACTTTTTGAAGACTGGAAGTAATTCGAATGCGGCAGCTTGCTCTGATTTATTGAGAAGACAGCCAGATGTGGTGTTAATGAGCACACGTGGCGATTCACGGATGGCATCCTGAACAGCCTTGCGGATCGTCACTTTCGTCTCTCCTGGATCTACGTACTGGCGATGACGCTCTAAGATACAAGACCAGTGAATAATCATCAGCACGATATCGTCACACTCACCATGAATGTCTAGATCAGGTGACTGCGACATCGTCGAGAGCATTGTCTCGAATGCATCTATTGCATTTTCATAGTTTCCCGCCTGGTGTAAAGCTGCATGCTTCATCTCGTAGCCCCAAGGGGATGATGGATCGAGCATGATCACCTGATGATGATGCCATTAACAAACCTAACTTGCACGAGACAAGCGGGACGCACCTGATTCGCATCATTCAATGCATCCTCCCACGAACCCTTGGCTAAGTACGCCTTGCTTCGCTTCAGAAAGAGACCTGGTGGTGGGGCTGGATTGAGGGACAGTACGGCTGAGTACTGGGAGATGGCATCATCATGCCGCGCATCAATCATTGCGGTATCCCCGATGCCCTCTAGCGTCCATGAGCAACGGCGTCTGAAGTCTATCATACAATCATCACAAACCACAACACCGACACGGTATGCAAACCCGCTCACCAAAAACCCATTCTGCCTGCTCACGATGCGCACGTATCTGCTCTGCCGATTCGTCCACCATTTCGCGGAAACACTCAGTAGCATCTATTATGCGGTTGATCGTCTCGAGGTATTCACATACGGCCCGATAAATCGCGAACCTCGGAACCATGAACTCCAGACCAAGCGTGTCAGGTCACAAGGGATACCAGAGGAAAAGAAGATACTCACACCGACAGTGGCAACCAATGCATCCTTCCAGTCGCCGTTCGCCAACGTTGATTTTGCCCACTCTCTCAAGAGCGGTGCGGGGGTTGTTGAATGTAGGCTTGTATGAACCATCGTCGCTTCATCCTGTCGGCCTGCATCCGAGGCTACATCACCGTCGCTTTTCGGATCGGAGAGGCATCGGTGAGTGAAATCTGCGGAGAATTGTCGAATCAATGACGATCTAACTCGAGGAGGATAAACTCACCAGAAACCCACTTGATTATGGGTCCACTTTTATAAACCTCTTCGTGAAAGGTATTTGCCATTTCCAGGACAGATTCGCCTGCATCCTTCACGCGACCTGATGCATGTAGGGCTTCACAAAGACGTTGTCGAAGCGTGATGTTGAGATCATTCAACTTCCAACCGAATATCTGTCAAAAACGATCACCGTTGTCTACACGTCGCGAGATAATCGGATCGAAGCTTACCAATGAGATCACCAGAAGTGGTCGACTTGCGTGGCTTCGCATTTGAGTGTGTGCGCGCTCAAACAATTGTATCGCGCCTTTGTAGTCGCTGCTTTCCATGCGCAAGTTTCCAACGAGAAGGTACATATATGCCTGTTGGACATATCAATGATGACGTTGCTGTGTGTTGGCATGTCATGCACGTACCTGGACAACGAAGCATATTGAGTTGCAGGGAAGCGTAGCGATGAGGTCGTCTAAGCGGGATATCGCATCGTCGTGCTCTCCAGCCATAAACACGATGATAGCCTAAGGAATATGAGCAGGTGAGGGGAAACTAAGTTCGAATAGATGGGATACACACCTTGATGAGAAGGAGAAATGTAACGTGAGTCGAATGGAAGTGCTCAAACGCGATGTCGCATGCCCGATATGCAGCATGGCTGTCCCAGCCGACAAGCGCTACACTCTTTGCAATGTAGCCAATGACGGAGGGCTGGATTTCGATGGACTGTGTGTGAATTAGCGTTAGAATCGGCGTGTGGGAGAGGAGAGAAGAAAAACCTTTTCGGCATCATCGATCGCTGCATCGGATTGTCCCAAACGAGCTCTGACGAGAGCTCGACTGGCGAATGCATGATGACTTGGATTTAGAGAATCGGCGATTCCTTGGGTCAATAATGCATCCGCGTTGGGGAGCTTATCGTGGTTCCACGAATCAAGTGCAGCGTCGTCGATATGAATTTCTGGTTCCTGGAATGTCGTGTGTAGACGAGATAACGGGATCGATTCCTACGAGGATACCCGATGGAAGTCATGTGGATTGGCAGTAACGGTATTTAGATACGCCGTAATCCAACAATACAGAATACTTACAGTGATGCGGGATAGACTTTTGAGGATGATTTTCCCGTCCGCTCCACCAATTGCGAGAAACCGGTCGTCTAGAGAGAATGCGAATGAATGTATGTCTTGAGTGTGTTCGATGAGACCAAGCTGGGTGTGTGTCGACGTGTCCCAAAATGTGACAGTACGCTTGGCAGAGTATGCGAAAATGTTTTTATGTTGCGGGAGGGCCATGCACGAGAACCTATTGGTATCGGGAGCTGGCCATTCCGAGACTGCTGAGCCGGTGGATGCTTCGACTTGCTTGATTTTACCCTCGGATACGACGAAGAGCTGATCGTTTGACCAGAGGAGACCAGTGTTCGACCACGGAGCTACTTCTACTTTGACATCCACGAGAAAGCGGCCATCGTTGCTGTCGTAGACTCGAACGGAATTCCAAGTGGCTGTCGCGATTCGATCCCCTTGCGGCGAGTATTTCGCTGTTCTCACCCAATCCTTGTGGCGGAGTGGACCGACCACTTGTGTGCAGGTTGCGACGTCCCAGACGGTGGCTGTGCTGTTGTCTGATGCAACGACAAGTCGGGTCGAGTCGGGCGAGAAATCGACTCCGTTTACTTCATCGCCTTTCTCGTCACGGTGCGAAAAGACCTGTTTGTACGTTTTTGCGTCCCAGACAAACACCTCGCCATTCCATGTCCCCGCTGCGATCCATCTGCCGTCCTTCGACACAGCGAGACACCAGACATACCTCGCTTTCATTGTTGCCATTTGTTTGCCGTCTTCTACTCGCCACACTTGAACTCCCTCCTCACCGCCGCTCACGAGATAGTCGCCATTCGCTGAGAATGTCACTGCCTCTGTCACACTACCGACATTGATTTCGGTGAGCGTGGGATGCTCTTGTCCAACGGTCAGCACCAACACAGCTCCGTCTTGTCAGTACGCACCGGCAATCGTGGATGTCGTCATCAGCGACGCAACGTAGCAGAGCAATGGAGAGAGCCAACGAACAAGCTGTGGTGCGTGTGCGTTCTTCGCATTGTATACACGTTGCCCTTCCTTGATATAGACCCACACACTCACGCTCCATCATTCCGTCTTTTCGGCGCTCGCTTACACCCAGATCACCCCGGCTCCACAAATCCAAGGAAAAGTACCTCTTATCCCGCACAACATCATGGACGGCCACCATGGTACCTCTGCGTCGAGGTGGGCGAGGTAGCAAATATCTACGCACCCCCTTCTTCTCTCCTCCTCAATACAATTCACGGTCACCAAGGTATTCATGCCCCCTCTCACTCTGCCTCTTGACGCCCACCGTCCCCGCACTGCCTTGAATGATCTCGCCTGGTTCGTTCACATCGGCATCCAGGGAGATGCGGTGTTCATATTTTTGGGTTAGCTTCGAGCCTTCGACCTCAGTGGGGAGGTTCCTCGGTTTTCAGCATCATTCGCTATCGTGTGTCGGTTGTTGTGGCAACTTTTCAACACGAGCGAGGGCAATCCAAGAGAGGGAGAATCGTGTCTTGTCCGGTTCGACGCTCCGATTAGTTCCCGCGCGTATTGCCCGACTTCCCGGATCGTACAGGCGTCCGTTCTACTTGTTATTACTAGCTTTGTCGCAGCAAGTATCATAAACAGATGTTTGTCCTGTCCATTCACTTAAAACCACCGTCCGACGAACCGTCTACCTTAGTGGCATTGGGAATGAATGAAATATGGTGATCAACACATGAATTTTCACAACGAGCATGATCTCATGGACCCAAGGACGACGTGTTTTCACGTATGCGCAGGCATAGGCAAGAAAGACCAGACAAGCAAGAAGAAGCCCCGTCGCGCACAGCAACACCTCAATTACGTTGGCAAGGTTGCTCTGTGCCGTCGTGTACACATATTGTGCATCGTGGCTATTCGTGTTCGTGATGGGTGCGGCGCGGCGCACCGGGCGACTGCATGCTTACACCCACTCATCCAGTCACTCAGGGTACCGGTCTCAGTAGGAGCATATCGTCAAAGAGCTCCACGGACGGTGACACACTGCAAGGGAGCGAGGAGAGCCCAGGATGCCATAACGTCCTCGGGGAATGCTTCGCCCGTTCTGTACGTGCAAACGACCGAACCGTGTCTGCGAAGATGCATAGCAAGTAGTTCGCGCGCATGGGATGGATGGGAAGGGATGTGTTAATATGCCTGTTGTGCGTGATGTCCGGTGGTGATTGTCACATGATGGTGAGGTGGGAAGCGACATGTTCAGGTGGTCACTCTGCAGCTACATCTCCAGCGAAGAATCGAAGAGTATGACCAGAGCTTCACTGCTTCAGGTTGGCCGTGAGATGTAAGTGACTGAGCCTCTGCACCACGACAGCGACTAACTTGAAGGACGTCATTGTAAGAGTCGATCGAAGGATGTGTTAAGATAATAAATCTAGAAAAGTACACTGGACACCTATAGTTGGCAATATGGACAACATTGAGCTTCTAAAAGCGGTGGAAGCAAGATAGAAGAGGGTTCGGGAAGTGGATCAGACGAAATTGAGTCAAAGAACTAGGAAAAACACTGCGTGTTAGCGTTCCAGCACGCGGTGGACGGACGAAGGGATATCAAAGCAGTGACTGGAAGGTCTAGAAAGCGATGCAGGGGAAGCATGAGTCTTGGATAATTGATGGAAGCCATTAAAGCACGTCCAGCATGCGTACGCTATCTACCAACTTGTTCAATATCGTTGGCGTGATCTCCTCTATCTGCACGGTGATCAGACTCTCTGCGGCGACCCTCCTGTAGGCTGCTACATTTCCAGGGTCCGGTGTGAGCAACAGCGGCCCAAACGGTTGTCTCAGCCGAGCCATGAGTCGGAGCGCTCGTGTCTGCTTGTCCGTCTCTGATACAGACGAGGGGGGTCGGAGAGATGCCACATCTCGAGGGGTTGTAGTGGGCCGTGGACCACTGAATGGCAGCCCAAGGCGAGAAATGAGCCGAACTGTTCGTGTTCGCGGGGTGGCCAATGTGATGCTGGAAGGGCCAGTGAAGGATGGTAGCTCGCTGGTCAAAGAAGCCTGGTCGTCTGTGTTCTCCTCAGGTATTGTTTCTATTACACTCCCGACAGGCTGTTGGTCGAGGAGAAAGTCGATCCAAGGATGAACAAGGTATAGAGAATCCAATCGAGAAAGATTCTCCTTCGTCCTGATCTCCACAATCCCAAGTGCAGCCGTCTGTGCACGGAAAACCTGTTCCGACCTGCTCCGAAAAGCCGATAGAGACCCGAGTTTGAACATGATGCATGGAAGCCTCATCCGTTTTCCTGCAAACAATGGGACAGGGAGCTGATCAAGCTGGTCGTACAACCTCATAACCAGGGCGAGATTGAGTGAGGCACGCAATCCAGCGGTGATTGTGTCAATCTTGCGCCCTTCGATGGCCGGCGGAATATGCGAGGTCGATAAGTCATTGAACACAGTGATATCATTGGGGAGGCAGCTATTGAAACTGCCGGATCTCCCTGTCCATGCAAGGATGCTTGCATCTCCTGAGCTCGTGAGTAGCTGTCCCAAGAGTCGCCCGAGTGCCTTGTCCCCCTCACCATATACGACTGGTAAGGACATGGAAAATATGCCGAGTAGAGAGTATGCCGCATCCTCAACGAAGGTCGTCTCTCGTCTCGAAGCTAGGCATAGCTTGTCCCTGATGTCGTCTGACCCCGGTCGGAGTGCGATCAAGGTCTGTGCCGAGACACGTGTTGCCTCCTCCATCTCCGAGATGATCTCGGGTGATTCCTTGTGGTTAGGAATGTCCAGGTTCATGTACAGCATCCAGTCCTCGGTGTAGAATCGGACCACCTTCGAGGCATGATATTCCTGGAATGTCCAGGCTCGAGTGTTCCAAATGCTTCTCATCAGATCACCACGCAGCGATGGAGAACGAACGCCACGGAGGAAAATGATCGTCACGGCGGAACCCTGATACCACTTGAACATGGCAACCAAGGCTTCTTGGAGCACAAAGTGGTCCGCCTTGTTGATACAGCAGGTGTCGCTCCATGCCCAATGCAACCCAGCGTCCCGGACGATCTTGCAGAACATTTGAAGCTTGTCATGGGTGAGAGATGCCTCGAGATCATACACCACAATGTGTATGACTTTTTCAAACAGGGGTTCGGTTTCTTCCCATGTGTGCGAAAGTGTGGCATAACGGTAGTACTGAGTGACTGTTTCATCAATACGGGCGTGGTCGATGTGTGTGGCCATGGATGAGATCAGCTCAGTGAAGCCAGGCAACAATTCAAATGCAGCAGCTTGCTCAGACTTGTTGCAGAGACGACCAGAAGTGGTGTTGATGAGCACTCGTGGCGATTCACGAATAGCAGCCCGAACAGCCCTGCGAAACACTTCTCTTGTCTTGTTGTACTTGCGACAACGCTCTACAGGACAAGATCAGTAGATCCACTTTAATATAAAGTCATCACCTCACCACGAATCTCTGGATCGGGTGAGCGCATCATCTTGACGAGCATCGTCTCGAATGCATCTAATGTACCTTGATGATCTCCTGCCCCGCGCAATGCCAGATACTTGCTCTCGTGGCCAAATGGCGATTCTGGGTCAAGAATGATGGCCTGACAATCACCATTAACAAGGACACACATGGGTACAACATAGATATCATACCTCGTTCGCGTCACTCAATGCATCCTCCCACATACCCGTCGCCGCACGTGCCTTGCTTCGCTTGGCAAACAGGGCTTGTGGGGTAGTAGGATTCAGGGACAGTGCAGCCGAGTACTGGGAGATGGCTTCGTCATACTGTTCAGTGTTCATCGCAGTATCCCCAAGGTGCTCTAGCTTCCCACAACAACGAGATTTGAGGTCTGGCAAAGAACGGTCATATACATGTCACCTGCTTCTAGCATGCACTCTCACCGAGAACCCATTCAGCTTCCTTGCCTTGTATTTCTTGCACCAATTCATTTTCCATGACGTGGAAACACTCGGTTGCGTCGGTTACACGACCGACCATCTTCAGACGTTCACATAAGGCGCGATATATCATGAATCTTGGGACGTTAAACTTGAAATCAAAATGTTAATTTCACAACCCATCTTAATAGAGGGATACACTTACACCAGCAGCAGTTGTCAAGGCGTTCTTCCACGACCCATCCGCCAGGTTTACTTTAGCCCACTCATTCAATACGCTCTCATACCCCCATGGGGACAATGGAACGTGCGATATCACCTGATGATTTCTGTGTTGACAGGGTCAAACCTGCCCAAGACAGACATGACGTACTTGATTCGTATCATCTAGAGCGTTCTCCCATAGCCCTTTTGCCGCATATACCTTGCTTCGCTTGACGAAAATGTCTTGCGGGACAGCAGGATTGAGGGACAATACAGCAGAATATTGAGTAATTGCATTGTCATGCTGTTGGGCGTCCGCTGCTGCATCTCCAAAGTGCTCCAGCTTTTCAGCACAGCGCTGCTTGAAGTCTAGAGGAGATCGATCAGATAAACGCTGCCTGCAGCGGCATGTGTGACTGCTCACCTGCAGCCCATTTCAGCTGTTCATCATCCGAGGTTTTCTCCCATGCCGGCTTGCTGTTCATTTGGCGAAAACACTCGATTGCGTCCATCACACGGTTGATCGTCTCAAGGTGTTCACATACGGCCCGATAAATCGTGAACCTCGGAACCATGAACTCCAGACCAAGCGTGTCAGGTCACAAGGGATACCAGAGGAAAAGAAGATACTCACACCGACAGTGGCAACCAATGCATCCTTCCAGTCGCCGTTCGCCAACGTTGATTTTGCCCACTCTCTCAAGAGCGGTGCGGGGGTTGTTGAATGTAGGCTTGTATGAACCATCGTCGCTTCATCCTGTCGGCCTGCATCCGAGGCTACATCACCGTCGCTTTTCGGATCGGAGAGGCATCGGTGAGTGAAATCTGCGGAGAATTGTCGAATCAATGACGATCTAACTCGAGGAGGATAAACTCACCAGAAACCCACTTGATTATGGGTCCACTTTTATAAACCTCTTCGTGAAAGGTATTTGCCATTTCCAGGACAGATTCGCCTGCATCCTTCACGCGACCTGATGCATGTAGGGCTTCACAAAGACGTTGTCGAAGCGTGATGTTGAGATCATTCAACTTCCAACCGAATATCTGTCAAAAACGATCACCGTTGTCTACACGTCGCGAGATAATCGGATCGAAGCTTACCAATGAGATCACCAGAAGTGGTCGACTTGCGTGGCTTCGCATTTGAGTGTGTGCGCGCTCAAACAATTGTATCGCGCCTTTGTAGTCGCTGCTTTCCATGCGCAAGTTTCCAACGAGAAGGTACATATATGCCTGTTGGACATATCAATGATGACGTTGCTGTGTGTTGGCATGTCATGCACGTACCTGGACAACGAAGCATATTGAGTTGCAGGGAAGCGTAGCGATGAGGTCGTCTAAGCGGGATATCGCATCGTCGTGCTCTCCAGCCATAAACACGATGATAGCCTAAGGAATATGAGCAGGTGAGGGGAAACTAAGTTCGAATAGATGGGATACACACCTTGATGAGAAGGAGAAATGTAACGTGAGTCGAATGGAAGTGCTCAAACGCGATGTCGCATGCCCGATATGCAGCATGGCTGTCCCAGCCGACAAGCGCTACACTCTTTGCAATGTAGCCAATGACGGAGGGCTGGATTTCGATGGACTGTGTGTGAATTAGCGTTAGAATCGGCGTGTGGGAGAGGAGAGAAGAAAAACCTTTTCGGCATCATCGATCGCTGCATCGGATTGTCCCAAACGAGCTCTGACGAGAGCTCGACTGGCGAATGCATGATGACTTGGATTTAGAGAATCGGCGATTCCTTGGGTCAATAATGCATCCGCGTTGGGGAGCTTATCGTGGTTCCACGAATCAAGTGCAGCGTCGTCGATATGAATTTCTGGTTCCTGGAATGTCGTGTGTAGACGAGATAACGGGATCGATTCCTACGAGGATACCCGATGGAAGTCATGTGGATTGGCAGTAACGGTATTTAGATACGCCGTAATCCAACAATACAGAATACTTACAGTGATGCGGGATAGACTTTTGAGGATGATTTTCCCGTCCGCTCCACCAATTGCGAGAAACCGGTCGTCTAGAGAGAATGCGAATGAATGTATGTCTTGAGTGTGTTCGATGAGACCAAGCTGGGTGTGTGTCGACGTGTCCCAAAATGTGACAGTACGCTTGGCAGAGTATGCGAAAATGTTTTTATGTTGCGGGAGGGCCATGCACGAGAACCTATTGGTATCGGGAGCTGGCCATTCCGAGACTGCTGAGCCGGTGGATGCTTCGACTTGCTTGATTTTACCCTCGGATACGACGAAGAGCTGATCGTTTGACCAGAGGAGACCAGTGTTCGACCACGGAGCTACTTCTACTTTGACATCCACGAGAAAGCGGCCATCGTTGCTGTCGTAGACTCGAACGGAATTCCAAGTGGCTGTCGCGATTCGATCCCCTTGCGGCGAGTATTTCGCTGTTCTCACCCAATCCTTGTGGCGGAGTGGACCGACCACTTGTGTGCAGGTTGCGACGTCCCAGACGGTGGCTGTGCTGTTGTCTGATGCAACGACAAGTCGGGTCGAGTCGGGCGAGAAATCGACTCCGTTTACTTCATCGCCTTTCTCGTCACGGTGCGAAAAGACCTGTTTGTACGTTTTTGCGTCCCAGACAAACACCTCGCCATTCCATGTCCCCGCTGCGATCCATCTGCCGTCCTTCGACACAGCGAGACACCAGACATACCTCGCTTTCATTGTTGCCATTTGTTTGCCGTCTTCTACTCGCCACACTTGAACTCCCTCCTCACCGCCGCTCACGAGATAGTCGCCATTCGCTGAGAATGTCACTGCCTCTGTCAC
>JBBPRS010000183.1:0-43953 GCA_038093155.1 Boletus huronensis | reverse complement strand
GCGTGGCACAGCGCGGTCTCGACGCCATTTCCGTATTTTTGACGTTCAAGACGCGAGGCGATCGATCGCATCCGTACGTGTTCGTGTCTTGGGAACCATGCCGGTACTAACGAGGTAAATCGAGTAGGGAACGAATCGCGCGACTCTATGCGTTTCCGCTCGTGCAAGGGAAACTAGCGGCCCATTTGTGTGTGGAGAAGACGGTGCACCGGTGCATGGACCGTTTGGAAGCACCCATGACGTGGTTTAAGCAACATGTGGACCTCATTCTGGAAGTGTATGCGCCGTGCCATGCGATTCAAAGAGAAGACTTGATTCTGGGTGAGTACCACGTTGTGCGGTCATTTGTCGAACCTGACGCGTGCGATCCCTCTGCAGTGGTTGGGACGCTGGATGCACCGGACTGGGCGGTGTTTGTCTCGGACAACCACTCTGATGGTCGGGCACAATTCAACGTGTTTGCCGCTCGGGAAAAGGGCGAGCCGTGGGGTATGTATACCATGGAGGGAGCGGTCAAGAGTGGGAACGCTGGACCGGGGCGATGGGTGGACGTGAGCCAGGGGACGTTTGCGAACAAGGTGTCGTGCATCACGCTGGGTGGTCACGATGTGGTAGGTGATACGGTCATGTTGGCGGGGTTGCGATTTGAGCGAGGGATGGAGGTGCCGACGGTGATGTGAAGTTGTTATACATCGCTGATGACTTTTGGTGTAGCATTGCACGATATACCGAGACAGGTGGTTGTACACTCAGGACATCATCTGCTATGGAACAATGACATGCAGACTGTCGAATAGTATGCTTGATAGTAACACTGTACCGTCGGTTTCATTACTTCATTGAGGGTGAGAGATCTAAAGGCCGGCGGTATTCGTGTCGGGTTATGTGGATCGACAAGACCCGATCGAGACCTTGTTGGGGTACGCCAATATCAAGCAAAATTTTCTCAGCAAGAAAAAGGACCTCTTTGAATTTTCAAGCTGTTAGCGACTGGGACGATTCAGATGAGTCGTCGTGAAAACCTGCTGGCGTAGTCGTAACTGGCCAGTAGTTGCCGATTCATGTCGGACGAGCATGAGCGATTTGGCAGAGCCAGTGAGTACTCGATGTGTATTGTAATGCAGAGTTGGTATGTCTATATCGTTACTGTAAATTGTGTTGGATGCTACTATCGATCGATGAATATTGTTGTTGGTGAATATGAGTACTGTGTTGCCAGTAACGTGCTTAGCATAGAGAGGATCAGATCTCAGACTCAACTGATCCTGATCGCACCCGAGTTAAATAAACTCAGGAACACAGGACATTCGTCACCACTGTTTGTGCTCGTGTGCTTGACTGATCAGACGCGATACTACTCAAAGTGAAGATTGACACGTACCTTGTTGGTGCTGGCATCTCATCTTACCATAGGGTTCCCGCCGATCGGTGCGATTGGAGCATTGGCTATGGTGAAGTTCCATACAGTGAAAACAGGTTTAGCTATGGTATGCCGACGGGCCCGTGGGCCAATTTCATCTTCTGTAAAACTGCTAGCAACCAACGGAAGGGTATCTCCCTCAAGCACGCCGGTTCGCTTGCCGAGCTGTCGGCCAAGTGTTGACAACTAGCCTATCCGTTGCTGAAAGTTATCGTTATCGCTGTTGTGCGCGGGGCCGATGGCACGTTCCCACTTCCATTGAGTGCGCCACACATGTCTGGTTGGAAGCGATTCCCGTGAGACTGCTAAGTATTTTTTTTCAGATCTGAGTCAGCAAATGAATCACATTGAACTGACAGCTGGACTCAATGAGACGGATGGGCCTCAAGGAGCTACAAGGTACCGAGTACATATTGGCTCCCCGGAGCCTGAAGGAACAACGGAGCGTTTCGAGACCATGTTTCAACTGTTGACTGTGTCAATCTGTGTCCTCAATTTGTGCATCTGAAAGCTTCCGGCATTATGGTGGACACCCTGACAATGACTGAGTGAGCTAATACAAAACCAACTCTCAGGCGGACCGAGCGACCATCCTCCGCTCGAGATAACCCTCAAGACAGGATACCAATGCCACCAAACATACCCAAGGATACCGTCGCTCTGCTCGCAAAAATACCTGCCATACCCGCACGCTGGGGAGACGTCACGGGATTGTATACACGCCTTAAATCCTTCTTAGACCGCGCACCACGCACCAAGTTTCTTTCCATCCTTAAATATGCCGCTTTTATCGTGTTTCTCCTCAACTTTGGGTCTCTGCCGTTCGTATGGCACAGTGAGTCTCACCGCAGTCCCTTTCTTTCCCCCTTCGTATCGGGATTCGGACATATGGCGGATATGTGGCTTAACACGTTTCTCTGTAGTTCGTGTGTTCTGGCCCATATTCTTGGCTAGACTAGATCATTCGTTATTGCGTTTAAAGCTCGTATTCAAGTTCGCCTCCAAGAAGGAACGAACACGTGCGCTCATCGCATGGGGTGAAAACCTCTCGCCTGTGGGCGCCAATCCATTCCGATTCAACACGGTTTACAGGCGGTGGGCAAGTACGTCTTTCAACTGGGTAAAAATCCATTTCCATGCGATTCAATGTTCTCTCCAGGTATCGACGATATCGACATCTTCGGCATGCACCTCAGCAACTCGAGTTACGCCAAGGCACGTCTCTTATTTTGTCGCTCAACGTGAAGTAACCAGTCCTCCAAATAGGCATTCGATTCAGCGCGCGCAAAGGTGCTCGTCAGGTGTTTCCCTGCTTGGGGTCGTAGCGGAGGACAGATGGCCCTCGGTGGTAAGTCCTCGCCCCATACTTACTGGTCCAGACAAGTCCGACTGAAAGCCTTGACCCCTCTTCGCTTCCCCAGCAACCCACTATCACTTCCTTCGCGAGATCCCGCCGTTGGTGCAGTACGAAGTCCGCCTTACGATCGGCTCCTGGGACTCTAAATGGGTAAGTTCGTCGAAGGCTTCCAAGTTCTGATCATATGGGATTCCAGATTCATCTTCGATTGCGCTGACAGTTTACTTCTTTTTATAGTTATACATTGTGGCGCGCTACGTCACGCGTCCCAGCCGTCGATACGCCACTCACCCCTCGCCTCAATCCAGCACCCCACCCACCCCCAACGGCGGGTTCCCCCACTATCAAAATGGGTCCACCAACGTCGAACAAGCCGTGGCTGCCATCATCCACATAAATGACAACGGCATTGGCAGTCCGCGCCGAGCCCCAATTGTCGAACCGGACGGAGCAATCTTGCATTGCGTCGCCGTGTCCCAGATCTGTTTCAAATGGGGTCGTATCACGATCCCACCGGCTGTCGTCCTCGCATCGGAAGGATTCACGAAACCGTATGATGATGGTGATAGTGATCGCGACAGCATCGACATCGCGAGCACGGACACGGACGCGCGCTCGTACTCACGTACCAACCCCCCGCCAAATTGGATCAAGTCACAATCGCTTCGGGTCCCCCCTCACGGAAGCATGGAAAACTTTCGTGCTTTCCTCCGAGGCAAATGGCGCGACGTACCCGAAGGCGAACGATGGTGGGAGGATGCCCTTGGGGGATCAATCGAAGCGAAGCGCCAGGCGAATTTGGGGATATTGGAGTCGCTCAAGCTGGGCTTGGAGCGGACTCAAACATTGCATTGATCATGAAAGGAATGACGTTTGATCATTAGTTCGTTTATATTGACCATAACCGTCTTGTCGTTTGTATGTATTTTTTGAGTGTGACGTAGGGTTTACATTTCAGGATTGTGCCAAGATAATGAGGTGTGAATGTGCTCCCCACATGGATGACCGTGGAATTTGATGTACGAAATTGACGCGTCCGACCAGAAGCACCGCCCAGACAGCTGGATGTGACTCACTGTAGCTAGTAAATATAGTAGTTATCAGTGTATTGAGCGCTTTCAAGCGAGTCACTGAGTACTGAACGTTGAACGTGCACGCAAATTCCGATCCCGATGTTGTTGACGTTCGCCGGCGTTCAAGCACTCATTGCAAGCTCGTTGTGTCGCCGAGGGAGATATGGCGGTGGCTCTGATGGTTTTTCCACGTCGCCAGGCCCATTTTTCCCTGGACCATGGCCAGACTAGGTTGCCGAAGGCAGGGAACCGAGGGCTGTCAGTTCGCTTGCATCGTCCGTCGGTCATTCATCTCCGAAGATTTGGATCCGCGATAGGGGAGGCCGTTCTCGGCACAGTACGAGCAGAGATGGGGAGGGGGGTGGGATAGGCAGCGGTTTCGAGCTGGCGAAAGCTCTCGTCAGGGGGCACCGCTACCTCAACCGCCGCCCTTCCAAGGGCTGTTTAGGGAACTATCAGCTGTATCGGGTGTAGGGAGTAAACAATGCAGTGACCAATGAGGTGTGCATGTGGGGACCCAGTACAGGGCTGGTGGCATAGGAGTGGGTGAGCGCGGAGGGGGAAAGGTTTCCGATCGGTAGTAACCAGCATTGAAATATTGACCTATAAGAGGTGTGCTCCCACTGGCAGTATCGTTGACCAAAACGAAAGTCCATGACAAAAACGCCGTGCCTGCCGCCCGCGATCCGACGCACCTGACCGCTTTCGCTGGTCAAGGCTGATTTGTTCGTTCCCGTGCAGTTCCACACGGGGGAGCGGGGCCCCGTGTGATCCCTCCCTTTCCGAGTGAGTCGACCGAAAAGTTCGCTGACTACCTCTCGTGTTCTCAACACTACAGCCGATTAATTCATTTTCGGATCTTGTCGATAACTTGAAGCGAAACACTTGAAAGGCTCGGTATATTCCTGTTCAATGAGTCTGTCCGAGACATTACGCCAGTGACACACATTCCAGATGGGCCTCCATTGAATATTGACGGACGAACTTGATGCGAACGGGATGCTGACCATTGAGAGTGCCGAAAAAGAGAAGCTTCAAGTTGTCCGAGAAGAGCTGTGACACGTATTCGACGTGTTGCTCACAGAGAAGTGAAACAGGCACGATACGGGAACAGCTGGGATTGGACGTAGGATGAATTCCAGCTGCGAGACCTTGAATAATATTCTTCGAGCCTGCGAGCTGCTTTCTTGATGGGCATGTAGGGAGGTAGTGCATTGGGAGGGGTGAATGAGAGCATCTGAACCCCTGATTCATATGATCATATCATACGATACCAAATCCATCAAGAAACGAGCCCTGGCCAACGAACGCTCAAAGCAAGCAAGCGAGAACGAGAACGAGAGAGAGAGATAACACTATACCCCATCTGCCCACCTATCAAGGTCGATCCACCCCCCTCCAAATCACACATCCATGCAATCCAACGACTCGAACCACTCCGCCGCATAATATTTGACCCTTCGATCCGGTCACTTTTCCACCTCCAACGATCCGTCTCCCTCGGACCTAGTCACCGTCCAGAGGTCCTTATCGATGCTGATCACGCGAACGTTTGGGAACCCGTGTTCGACGATACTCAAGGCAGATTGGATCCTGATGTTGGTGATACCGATGTAGCGCAGCAGGGGAGGCATGTCCGCATGGAGTTGCTGCACGTGCGAGAACATATCAGAGCGGCAAAAGACGACGAGGAAGGAGGGAGCTGAAGAAGGTAAAGTGACAGGAAAAGACGCACGTTCATGAAAGTCATCAAGTTCTCAATAACCGCAGGCATTAAATCAAGCGTCAACGCGCGTACCGTCCGTGGAACCAACCACCCCGCTAACTCGAGCAATAAATCTCGGATACGAGATGGACAAATTACTCAGGTTGGACAGCGCGGAAAGTACGCCCCACGCCGAGGCGTCGAACCCGATGCGATGGGCATGTTCCGGTCGGACGATGAAGTGATAGGTTCGCAATTGCGATCGTTCGCGGAGGAATTCGGAAATGGCGGGACAGAGCTCGCGATCTGCAATGTCTTGATGGAGATAAATAATCTTGAACGAGAACTGGCGGAGGAACGGAAGGGCGGTGCGGTATCGTCGGAACAATGACGAGGGGGTGCATTCGAGTGTCCCCGAGAGCCTCAGAGACTCGAGTTGGTGGTCGTTGGCGAGGATCTCCGAGAGAGTTTGTGTATCTATGAAACAGCTACTGAATGTGATTGAGGTGAGGTGGCGAACGGAGATGGCTTCTGCAGGAAAATGCCAATATTGATATGGATCGTAAATGCGCAAGGAACGAAGAGTGTCGCGGCTCTGAGTTAGAAATGCGTGAACAGAGGAACTCCTTCTGTCGTACGAGCTGATCGCAAAGTGCGTAAGGTGTTTGAAGACGGGTATTTCAACATCATTTTTCACTCTAAGATGTGACTCAATCAAACGGACAAACAATTGATGGAGAATCATACGCAAGATATAGTCGTGGAACATGTGAATGTACCGTTTGCAACATGCGTGCGACCAACTCTTTGTTGGCAGTGCTATGTACCCAATTCAGCTCACGAAGGTCTAATAACTTCGGGAGTGCGTTCATGACCATGTCTGGGATTTCGTTCAATCATCAAGCACACAGAAGGGAGATAGTCATACCGACTTGAAATGTCAGCAGTGGGGTGACAACGTAGGAAAGAGCTAAAACCCTGAAACTCCTGACTTGACCAGCGAACTGTGGATCGGCTAATATCCGGGTGAGGATACCTACGCTTCGCTGGTAATCCCATGCATCAATATCTTGATCAACACTTTCCCCCCTGTATGTGTTGAAACCGACTTTCTATCCCACCAGGTTCCACAGGAGCGGCGAGACGAAGTTCAATCTCCCGAAAGAGCAACTGGCTGGCAATGCGCGAAAGCGCATTTGGGACGAGTAGCAATGACTTGAGGTCCCGTTTAGGTAGGAAGAGAGCAATACTTCCGCTGAAAAACGAGGCGAGGTAGTCAGGCTCTCTGAGGAGCTATGTTGATTGTCAACGAATGTCCTCCCCGTTGGGCAATGACTATGGTACATACGGCATCTCAGGACGGGGTTCAAGCGATTGAATGGTCGTGACGGCTGACTAAGCGCATGTCCCGGGCCGGGATACGAAAGCCTTGCCGCCAAAAACAGTGACGTTCATTCATAGTTGCTGCCACCAATTCTTCACTGAAAAAAGAGCGTCCTGAGACAGCCAGTTTAACAGCAAGCATACCTGAAGCTACTGTGTGACGGGGTCCCGCCAGTCAGTTGTTGAGTTACTCTTGATTCCTGAAAAATGGTGTCTACTACAAAACAAATGGATAGACATCGATGCGGGGTAGCACATTGCAATCGTGGTGATGCTAAAGAACAGATACATCGACAACATCATCCAACACTAGGTGGATATATACAGGTGGGTATTCGAACCGACAACGTCAAAGCAGAAAGAAAAAAAATGAGAGGATAGCCTCCAGACGAGGCAAGTTTGCTCAAAGCTGGCTTCAAGTAGTATGTGTGTATGTCAGTGAGGGGTTTCCTGCAGCGATACGTCGTCCACATGGGCATTGATTCGGTTCAGAACAGCGCGTCACGTCTTCCTTTCCTTTGCTTTCCCTATTTTCATTTCTATCTCGTCTGTCATGCTTTTATATCGTCGATGACACTCGGCGGTTCAGAGCCAAACGGCGTAAGCTCGATTACGTCGACGTTGATGTCTCCGTGCTTAGCCACGCCACCGCCAGTGACCGTACTGCACGACGCGTTCCGACTCGTACTCGGATGAACATCCTCACCCGCAATACGGGAAGGCCGAGCGCCGAAACTGAGCCTCCCGATGCCGCTCGAAGGGAGTTGGTCCAGTGCCTCGTCGTCGACCTCGCCAAAACTCTTGCCATATTTCTGAGCCTTCCCGCGAGCGATCCAGAGTATGATCAAGAGCGGTGCAATGACCTACGAGGTAAATTCGTCAATTCGGATCCACGTGTTCCTGGATCGGTTGGATCTCTGCCACGCGGCGGCTCACCTGAATGTGGGGCATCGTCGCCAAGATGATCGTCTGTCCTGGACTTTGTAGAACACACAAAATCAAAAACCCGACTGACCATGCCCCATAGAGTGCCGCAGATTCGATCAACATCGCTACAATACTCATGTAGGGGGACTCCATTCTTGTACCTGAGCAGATGAATAATGTACGTAACGGGGGCAGGGTCGCAGCAACAAGAAATGATGTCACGTTAGCGTCCCAACGTTCGGACCACTCATGATGCTCACCAAAAATACGTTCGAGTTGGACTTTGTGCCAGTACAGTCGCGCAGCGATCAACACCGTTGCGAGAACGCTCAGCGAAAAAGAGAGGACGTAATAAGCAAGTAGCATGTTCTCTGAGAAGTAGAATATCTTTCCCAAGCCGGCTTCTCCCTGCACGACAAGGGAGCTCAACACTGTAACGAACCCACGTTAGTTGGATGTGTGTCCTGGACCATCCATGACAGACATCGTGCACTCACCGATGACACCGACATACATCGTACATAGCAGAGGAATGATCCATCTCGCATACGCAACATGATAATAAAACACGATGAATCTGCAAAGCTACAGGTTCTAACATCAGCTTTTTCCGACATGTGCACGAGAACCGAAACTGACGATCAGGCCATCCGTCATCCAAAGTATTATCAGAGAAGCGATGTCGGTCATGACCATGACATTCTGGCCAGCCATGAACATGACGTAGTATTGATAGGGACCTCCGGGATATAACCTATTGTCGACGTAGGCCACGATTGCGTTCTGAGAATTCCCAGCGGTATACAACGTCGCCAGAGCAAACAAGACAGAGGTGTAGATGATGTAAAAAAGTGTCTTGCGCCATTCCGTCCGGGACCTCGAGAGCGATTGCGGATGCGATCCGTCTCGTGAATTGCGCCGAAACAGCTTCTTGAAGAGAGAATAGGTAGTCATGCAATAAAGGGTGGTCATGATGCCGTAGGTAAACCCAAGGAGTGTCGTGGCCGCTATCAAACTGACGCGATCGTTGAGGAGGTTCATGCTGGTCTCACCGCTCCCTGTATTGGTTGAGTTGGTAGCCGTCAGATCGAGCGGCGTGACCGCCGCAGCCACGAGGACCGTGCGTGGTGCCGAAGAAGCCATAGAGCGGTGAGGCCTGACTCGGAGGTGCAGCGGGCAAGGCGATCAAAAATAAAGTTGAACCCTGCTCTCATTATGAATGAGCTATAAATGGCCGCGTGCAAGGGACCATTACCTGAAAATATATCGATACGGAGATAAAGAGCACCAGGGTTTGGTGGCACAGTGGAGTTCTCCGTGGGATTGGAGGATGATCAAACTTTGATAACTGTGATCCGAATAGGCAGTGAGTTCGCTTTGGAGAGTCACCGCAGTCAGGGTCACGGAGATGGAAATCGCAGCAACAGGAAAACTGAAAGATTCAGCTGAGGTGCGCAAGGCGGCGAATGGGCAAATGTTGGAGCAAGAGGACGCGTATAAGTACATGGCTGGGATGGGATCACGTAACGTCACCATTTGTCTGTCAAGGACTGTAATTATCGCCTGACGACTCTACCAGTGACAGGCCATTGGAAAGCCGGCCAACCGCGCTCGTTGGAAGGACGCACATGTGCAGATGAGTCTTACTGTTTTTGGCAGTTGACTTCGGTAGGACTCTGACCGCTGGAAAGCTCGCGCCGGACAACCGTGCTCGTTCCTGGAAAGCAGGCACGCATTCAGATCTTTTACTACCTTTGGCTCTTGACTTCGGTAGGACACTACAACCACTGGCACCTTTAACTAATTGGCCTGCGAGAGATAATCAGCGACGTGACTCGATCTGATTGGGTGATACGGATACACTCATGACGGTTCAGAAGCTGACACGTAAAAGATCACGGAGACTACGAAAGAGCTGAGGACCCTGTCACGACTTATTGGTGTTTTGAAGGAAAAGAGAATGGAAATGAAAATGAAAAGGATAGACCGTACAAGGCGTTACTAACTTAACCCATCCCCAAGGGCGGGCCAGTCAAGGCAGTGGAATATCAAAGCTTGATCTTCCCACGATTATGGGGTGGAAGGCCTTAACCTTGTAAAGTCAGGCAGGTTGTGGCAGACGTACAAACCTAGGATCTCGCGCCACCATATGACATCCGCGTGCCGGATTTTCCTCTCCAATGAGTACGCCCCTTAAACTCTACATATGTCCCTTGATACCACTTGTCATATCCCACCTACTCGCCCATTATCATAGAAAATTACAATTCAGCAGATGGCCCCTTTAATTAAATACAATACATACACTGCATGACTTGTAGCTCTCGTAGCTCAATCAACTTGTCTGTCACCCGAGGGCAGGGCTGGGTGCCAGTGGAGTCTGAATCCAGCAGTGCGACTATCCGTGACAATTCGTAATAGTATTCTTGTCATTGGCCCATCGTTGAAGCTCTGGAGCACGGAAGAATTAACGTACCGCCTGGACGGAACTTCATGGTCCGAAATTACAGATTGAAGCGCTGTGAGCGCTAGAAGACGAGAGCCAACAAGAAGAACATCGTCAGAACGAAAACTGATGCCTTCAATTTCAGCTCTAACACCGACAAAGAAAGTAGATGGCCTAACGTACCAGGAACGAGTACCAGTGACGGACCGAGGACATGAGCAGAGCAGAGGGATGGGCGCTCATACGATGTAAAGCTACCGTAGAAGCAGTGCGCCGTGTATACTACTTGACGAAAGACCTCCTTTTTTACAAAATTGCCTGGTTGCCGCGACACTCGCAGTGAACAATCGTCCGCGTCGGCGCGCATTCCCAATGTGGGTTCCTCATCATGCGGTGCGTGGCGGATGGGAGAGGCGTAAGAAAAGTTACCACCGGCAGGCCATGGTGGTCGTCCGCACAGGCTTGAACCCACACTTTGGTATATTTCCACCGAAGGCGATATGTAGCTCTGCTTTGACCTTGAGACACCACCAAGGATCAAATAACCAGTTGATGCTAGTATACGGTGAGAAGACGGTGATTCAGATTCCAGAACCGTTTCTCGCCATGACGGGAATCCTCTTTTGATGGTGTGAAGCGACACTGTTTGGTATGATTCAGATCCGGTTCAAGTTGTTCTCCTTGGGCACTGATCTGGCTTCAGAGTCTTTGCTGGCAGTTCCTTGTTCTGGCCACTTGGTGGTCTGTAGCTTACAGTAATAGCTCGCTTGCAATGTCTTGTATCCCTTAAACAGTGTGACTGGACGTCGGAAAGGTTTAACAGACCACCTCATGCCTTCACACCACTGGCAGTGATCGCACCAAACCCACCTCTCTCCCGACCCATCACGATGAACACCACCTTTCCAACCGTGTCCATCGACGTGGTATGTCCCTCGCCAATACCCAGACCTCCCCTTACACTCGATTGTTGTCTCTTCCATCGTCATTACGTTCCGGGTTCAGATCCTCGAACGACAAACCGCCAAAGAAGTCCTACATGCGATCCTTCACGCTATCCTCTTCCATCGTCTCTTCGGAACAGTCAAACCTCAGACATTTGACGTGCTCGACGTGACCATGGTCAGCCCTTTCAGAAAACCATCCTTCTCATCCTTCCTTTCGAGTTCCTGGCGAACCTCATCCTTGCCTTTCCCTTCTTTTCCTAGTTCTCGTTCGAGGATGTGATACTGACATCGATATTCTGCTTCGTGTTTCGGATCACACGCGAACTGCAACACAGCCCGGCGTTGCAGATCCCGAAATGGAACAACTCGTCAACGAGAAAGTTGACGTTTTTTGGAAAGGGATCGAAAGCGGGACGAACAAACGGGGACAGGTAATGTGTCGCACGCTTTCGACCTTACTCCCCTTATGTGTGCACGATATACAGATCCTGGTCACTTTTTCGGAAAAGAAACCCAAGAAATCGTGGTTCCAAGTGTATGTCGGAGAAGAAGACGTTCCATGGGAACAATGGTCAGTCGCCTCCTTCATTCCTCATTCGACCTTGATTCCCCAACCCTCCCTCCCCAATAGGATCATCAACGCAGAACTAAGACAGCCAAAATCAGATAGAGGTACGCCTCCGCGTGTTCGTCCCATCTCATTCGCGCTCACACCTCGTTTGTTTATCACAATGCGCGACCCCCTTACCTCCGCGACAAGCAGACCGTCACGAATTCAGCGCCACCCTCGCCACCACCCTCACCAAAGCCCTCCATGTCATGCTGACCCATACATCATCTGAAAAGGGTCGTACAGCTGTTCCACTTATCACCAATGCCACCGGCATCTCGCCGTTTCCCATCCGGATCGCGGTCAAAGTGGACGGAATCGAGATCGGGTGAGGGTTGTTTAGATCGTACCGTTGTTCGATATCATCAACGTTAGCATTTCCTTCCATCGAATGGTCATTGGTCACCCGTACCCCGTAATATATCGAAATTTCTAGTGATACAGAGTCATCAACTGACTCATGTTACGGTAGAGTTCAAATGCACAGAACTATGGCTACATGCATAATGATGACTAGTACTGTAAAGAACTGCTTCAAAATCGAAAGCGCCGAGGACGTTGTCTCCGCCACATCTATCCATTCTCCTATTAAACGTTCACCAAAGTCGCGCACGATGCGTCCCAAAGTCGTCCATGGCTGCCTGGTACACCGCATTAAACGCCTCCTGTTTGCGAACCCGATTTTCTTTGCCAGAGCGCTTGAACAATTCTATCGATCAAGTCCTCGATCAGCCATGTCACGCTCGGGTTGTCAGCGGAAACACGTACCGAGGAAGCGCTCGCCAACCCACAATCGCAACGGCGCATTCCCAACTCCGTCTTTGGTTTGTGTCTCGTCGGCCGGCGGCGCGACTCCTCCAGGTCCTTCCTCTGCCTTCTTTGGATTGGCACCCATGCCCGCACCAAGCGTCTCACATACTGCAAGGACCTCCATCGCATGTGCCGGAGCAGTAAACACGTATTGCGCGCCGACGACAGCCAATACCAACGCACGCAAGTGATTATCCGCCGCGGCACTGAGCAGCTCAAGCGCGTGCTTCAAGAGCGATTTAGATCGAATGATGTGCGAACGCGCCAGAGCAGCCGAAATGAGCTCCCCGAGAGCAGGTAGTGGCGCAGAGGCGCTAGATGAACACCGTGTGAGCGCGTCCTTGACGAGAGATGTGGTGGAGGCGTCAAGTTGTAGGTTAACCTGATCAGCAGGAGGAACGGAGGATGGAGGCGGCGATTGGACAGCAGAGAGTCCGATGCGGAGAAGGGCTTCGCCAGCACGGGCTGCCGCAGCTATGAAGCCCCCTCCAAGTGCCACACCCGACCCAACGGGACCTGCGCCATCGAGGTTGGCAGCAACACGATAGCATGTTCCTGCACGCTCCGTATCGCCCAGAGCATGTGCAAGGTGTGCATGAAGAAGTGCAATGCGAGCAGCATAAGCAGGAAAGAAGTCGTGCGTGCGAGTATGGGCAATCAGTGTAGCGAGATGCTAATATGAACACTTTGAATGGCGTGATACTTTAGATATAGAGTAAACTCACGCTCTCTGCGGCTTCAAAATCACTCCTTTGGATCGATACCTGGACAGCGCAGTTGTAAAAATAGATGTACTTCGCGACGGTGGGGCTCGCTTACGGTTACAAGCTCGCATAGCAAGTCTGCCTCGATTCTGAGGGCGTGTTGCTCGACAGCGGTTACATTGCCATAAGACGCCCACAGCGGAACTGGAAGAATGGGCACCAATAAGTCGCCTGCAAAATGAGAAAATGAACGATATTTACCATTTATTCTGATGGAACCTTCTTTACCCAGACGACCTTCCTTACACTGCACCACTCCACACTCTGCAAACACTCGTTTCTTAGGGCGGCGAGACACTGGATCCCGTTTCGCGACAGCAGAGACAAGAAAGGTGAGTAAAAACAGGATGTGTGGGTGAGTTGTTTGTAGAATAATGGATTCGTGTCCTGGAAGGGGAATCTGGTGGTAAAGTCAATGTAAGTAATCAGGGCGACTCAGATGAGGTATACCTCCACCAGCCCATCTGAATTAGCACCACCCACCAGCGCGCCGCCATCCATGAGAGTATGTAGGGCGGCTAGTCGAGTGTCAGCAGCGCGCGCACGACCCGCGTGTGTATGAAAAATAACACCTAAAATAAGAAGATGCGCAGTGAGCGCAAGTGTAAGGGCATCCGTGCCCTTTGGACCAGGGACAGACAATGCTCCTTTTGCGGGAGAGGGGGTAGGAGTAGGGTCGCCCCTTGATTGCGACTGGGACTGGGAGGAAGCACTATTGTGCACGTCCTGCGTCGTTATCGAGTATGATCTCATTAGGGTCTCCGCAGTGTCTTGTTTTGCCTTCTCGTCTTCCCGACCTTTCGCGGTTTTCTCCTCCCCCGTGTGGAAACCCAGCTCCATGGCCTTTTCTGCAACCGAAAGCGCGTCACCGACCAAATCCCACAGGCCAGCGCCAACTAAGACCCTGACACGCAGGACTGCTGCCAAATCTTCCATGGCGAAGTGTCTATTTTGTGCAGCGACGCTAGACAGCGTTGTGATAGCTGTGAGGGCAGCTTGCAGTTCGGCAGCTGAGGGAGCAGCAGAATTCGATGCACCATGTACAGGTGATGGCGCCGATGTCAGGTGCGTGATGAGGGCCAAGTGGGCCATGTATACGACAGAAGGAGGATCAGAGGACATGAATGACGCTATGAGCCTTCGCAGCAATGCACGTCCATATTTCGTGTTGTTACTTTGAAATGCAAATTCTGCGTTGAGCAGCGACAGGTGGTGGCGAAGTGGGCGAAGGGATGGATGCTGCAAAGTACATATCAGCAACCTATCGAGACGAGTCTGGCTATATGCACGAGTTTCGCACCTTTTGCGCTATGAGGAGCTGTACGAGCAAATTTTCTCAGCTTTTGCTTTTGTTACAAGGGAAAGGACACGAGATTCAACGCACCCCTTTTCCGATCGCCTTCTCGACCTTGCAGAGTAGAGAGTATGAGCACAGAGAGCATTCGCTCGATAAAAGACTTACTTCCGCTTTGATTCCATTTGCCCAGGCGTGCTCCCCACTGGTAGTGAAACCGCTATTGACGACTCTGAGTCCTAGCTCAGCTAGACCAGTCCAAGCCCGACACTCCACGTCCGGGGTGAGTGTTTTTAGTTCAAGACACGTCCTGAGTGCTCTCAGCGATAAAAAGAGCGACAGGGGATAATATTCATGACTGGGTGGATGGGCTAACAGCGATGGAAGTGCGAGGAGGAGCACTGGAGGAGGCAGGGGTCGGAGTGTCGACAGAGGTTGCAACGACGACGTCGACGATGGCGGCGGCGCGGATGATTCAGCACTGTCTGCAATGTGATCCGTGCGCTGTCGTTTCTGTGGGCGAGGGTTGAGGTCCATCGCGACGAGGGGAAGGAGGTGGGAGGGCGTGACATCCAATGGCGCGTGTCACGCGTAAATGGGTCTGTGACAGATCGCGTCGACGCCGCCGTAACTCGTCGCGTCCGCTTCGACGACGAGCTCCATGGTGTACGAAGCGAGTAACAAGCTTCAAGTTGCAAGAGGTCGTCTGAGAGATGGCATCGACGTGATAAAAACTCATTTTCATAGTGGTAAAGAACACGTTTGGATGTGAACTGAGCAGGGCATTCTAGATTTCGCTGGCCATCGCGCGATCATCAATTGAGCGCTGGTATACTTCCTTGGTCCAGCATAGCTTGGCTACATCCTACACGCTTACTCTACGAACGTCAAGTTGGCGTGGCTAGGTCAGCCGCTTGGAAACTATCCTCAATTCATTTTGCCGTTCTGCTATCCCGATGTCTAATCATACGAACGAGGCGCAGAGACAAGTGTCCCACTGAAACGAGAAGTCATGCATAATCCAAATTGCCGACACCTGAATTATGCTGGCGAGAATACACCATTGGATTGCATACCAACGAACTGTCACCAAAAGTCGTCTGGATGGCGGCCAATCCCCGAGTGCGTACTTCGTTCTCGAGCGAAGTATACGACCATGGGTCATCGCATCTGCTAACTGGTACGAGTTCGTCAGACTTCCTTGCGGTCAGCATAAGTTTCGCCCTATGAAAGGCAGACAACACCCATTCCGGCAATTTCGGCAGTTGGCGCCGGGGAGTCGAGACCAATCCAGATAGTTTCCGATCAGATCTCCCTGTGTATGAATGATTTAAAGTCGTCCGATCTCGAATGACACGTTGCAACGTCTGCGTTTAAGCTCCAATCACTTACGGGTGAACGCATACCAATGCGACCGCATAGGACATTCTATTCCAGCACTATTGAATTCACAACTCGTACCGTCAAAATCATTTAACCTAACGCGGTCTACGATGGACGAAAGATAACAGCAAGCAAGGTTGCTAGATCTCGGTAAATTAGGTCAAGTACGGAGACTGTCCTGGGTAAATAGATCAGCAAAGCGATCTGAATATATGGTTAATAGATCATCTATCAAGTCAGGACTTATACAAGGACGCCAGTACGGTTTAAAGAGGTCGATTCTGCAATAGGGCATCTACGGCGCCATGCGTTCGGATATGCAGGGCATTCTGTAGTGTCACATCAGGAGTGAAACTATTTAAAATCAACCGAGAGAACGCACCTCGAGACTGTATTTGCCTTTGCGTCCAGCGGCGTTGACCTCGAGTGGTTTCCCACTCAGCACCATGTCAAACTGGGCTTTGGCACCCTTTTTGTCGCCCGAACGCGCGAGGAGACGTCCATACTCGAAATCTGCTCATGGGCCTAGTCCATATGACGAAGTGAATGCAAAGGAACGACCTACGGGCATAGTAAACGATGTAATGGTCTAGCTCTATCTTTGGTCCGTCACCGAACACCTCCTCAAACGCAGACTCGGCCCTGTGTCGAGCTTCTTCAACAGAAACGGACACCTTTTCGTCTGCATCCAATACGGCGTCGGGATCCTGAAGATTGAGTGCATCAGTTTCACGAAACAGTATATGGCTACAAAGCGGGCCCTGTTGACGATCGACAAAACAAGTGGACATACTGGATAAGCAACGAGGCGCCAGCAAACGCCCTCGAGGAACCGCGCCAAACAGAGATCATCCCAGTATCCCTGCTTCCCTTCCGCTTTGCTTCTCGCTTTTCTATGGTCCACCTTTTTGTTTTTCCTCGCATTTGGATTCGCGTCTCCGTTGACACCGTTCATCTCCAGCACGCCTAGTTCTTCTAGTGCTCGATGAACATGAGGAATCATGCGTTCAAGTATGACTTGGCGGGGAGCATGAGCAATGGCAGCAAATACGTAAGCAAGCTCGAGTGCCGGTAAGATGAGCCTGTTCTTTTGGGCCAAATACTTGCGCGCCTTGCGAGCGGCGAATTTCTGTTGACAGGAACCATCGAGACATGATCGAAACACAACAAGTCAGGGAACAAATTTGTAAACGAACGACCTCACGTCCTACCTCGAGGGGTATGCTCTTCCCGGCGATCCGTTGCCTAAGTCCAGATACTTTCTCCATCAGCTTCGCAGCGCCATCATGGTCACCAATTGTCGCGAGACAAGCCGCTTCCCCGTACGCGTAGGTTGCCTTGGACCACTATTCGCAGGGTCCGCTAAGTCGGTATGCACCCAAGCAGAAAGATTAGACTTGCCGTAGCCTCACCACGCAAGCGGTCCCACCAATCTTTGCTGGCATCAACGTTCCACAGTGCTAAATTGGCAATGGCACTCTCCCACCAGCTGATATGGTGCATGTTACGGTATTGAGTTTGGGCTTGGGCTGCTCTAGCATAGTATTCGAGAGCCCGTTGAGGCTGCGAACGCACAAGCGCGAGGCGACCAGCGCCGAAGAGGAAAAACACGCCTGGAACATGAGTTAGTAATTCTGCAGGGTTATACAGAAGCACTGGATGCACCGTTGGGGTATCTTTCCAAGTTCCATTCTACGATTCTCCGAGCCATCGTCACATCGACACCTTCAAAGGTATACGCGGATAGTACAAGATGAAATATGAGTAGGGTCATGTCACAAATCGCACGGCGGACACCTTCAGACTCTGGGTGATCATCAGCCTCGTTGAATGGCGGCACCGACGTGATGCGACGTGTGACTTGCCTTGAGAGATGACACTCCTCTCACCACGGGCGTCCCAGCCACCTGCTCGATTCAACATTCTCAAGGCCTCCTTGCGATCGCCTCGATAGCCGAATAACTCAACGATCACCAAGAGCCGCGCAGGCATCATGGACAGAATGAGATGAGACAGACCAACACCTAGATACACCCCTGAACGAAAATGTATGTCAATAGACGGGTCCTCAAGCGGTCCATTTGATGCGTCATCATTCGCATGCGCAGCAGCATACGCAGCATCAGCTGCTTCGAGGTATCGGCCCAGTTGTCGATATATTGACATTGTAGTACGCATGTTCAATCTGCAGAACAAGATACCACATGATTTCGGCACCTGAGCCATTGTCACACCTGGAGGAAGGGAATGCTCACACTTCCTTGATGAATGCAAGCCAGTCCCCAGAGTACACGATACCAAGCAAACTCTACCGGTGATCGCATTAATGTCTGGATAAGCAGGAGGGGGCGACACGGACACCTTTTCATACAAACTCTCAGCGTACACAAGTTCTGCATGTCTCTCAACGGGTGTCATTTGTGCAATCCATTCTATACCCGAGTTGCTCATCCCGGCAACGATATAGCCGGCAAGGCGACCTGCAAACGATGGTGCGGGTTTACGGTGAGCGGACGCGATGGAGTTGCCATGTCTTGTATGGTTTATAGCTGAAAGCAGGTCCTATTCGCAACATACATGTCACCGCCCATAACATGCTAGACTCTGGGTGTGGTCGACATGCCACGTACCTCGTCTTCGAATGACATAAGACCCTTGACACACTCGATGAGCCCATAGCCGGTGGCAAAATACAGTCTCTCCCTGCGGAGCTTTTCAATTATAGGGCTCAAACGCCTGTTTCAGCGACGCACTTGTTCGGGTCGATACGATGACAGTACTCCTCGGACTCGAGCATGCGAGAGTGAAGGAATTCATGGAGTGCCCAGTGAATCCCTGGGAGGTCGCTCAACGCGTTCCTGTGGTCGTACGCCTGCGGAACGAATGGTGGTGGGGAGTTCATGGTTGTGGGCGACGAACAGCTGGCTGGGAATACTGAGTGCTGTGGGGTGCTGTGGTGTGTGTGTCATCCAGGCCGCGGCACGCTTCGGACAGTTTCCGAGTCGCGGTCCGGATTTTGTTTGGCACAGGCGCGTTGTTGATCTACCGCGCCCGCAATGTTGATGGTGACGACGAGCAGCTCGGAGGGTCTCGACGAGGCGGTCTTAGAGTTCCGTGGAATCGAGTTGCTCGAGCAAGTGTATTGAAAGTCTTGGCCCAACCTCCTTGCTTGTCCGAATATCGGCTCCGTAGTCTCGGCTCTCCGTCCCCACCCGCGCCCGGCACCACACCGAACAGCCCGAGGCTAGTCCCTCTGTGCGACCATCGCTCAGTAGCATCCCGAGGAGGTCGTGTGCAGTCCATATCGTGGTTGTGGCGTTTCCAGACAATCAATTAGTCCGCAATCAATATGGAGTCCGCAACGTCCACAAATTTTGTCAATCGCTTCTCTAATTCCTGAACGCCGCAACCTAGTAGTCTGGTAATCGCAGCTGACACTGCCCGCGGATCGTGTCGGCGTGCGCTTGTGGCGCTTGTGGCTTAGAAGCCCATTTTGATGTCTTGCTTCGAATCATACCTTCAACATGTCATGTCTGCACTCTCCTTCGTTTGATATGACAACCGTGTCGGTACCTCGCGAGGAATGGCTACACTAGGCTCACTGGCTGCCAGGCAGTAGCATCGGCCGCCACACGCCTCGATTTCCAAAACGGGAAACTCACGGCCGGACAATTATTCGCCCTGCCTCTTGCCTCATTACGACGGGCTGGTCACCAGACTCAGGCTTGCCTGCCGCATCACTGGCAGCGCGCCACCCTCTTCTTCCCAAACATCTGGTTTTCCACCCCTAAGTTGTCCCTGCTGTCGAAAATGGACCTGCATATAACTTCATACGTTCTTATTAATGTCAGCTGAGCGCTCACCTTCACTCACTGCGCCAGATCGGTGACGCATATCTTCCGCTCAGATCTGCCACAATAAACTGCCACAGTTCCGTTAGCCTCGCAATGAGTTTACGACGGAATTGAAATCACCGCGGATGGCGATGTACTATCATTATTCAGCTATGCTTCAAGTTCCTGCCCTATCTCCATAGCTATGATGCCTGCATCTAAGCCCGAAATTCATGCGATTGTGACACCGACAAAGTGGAGGAGACTGACGTACGTGTTTCGATCGGTTGATCAACCGTACTTCAGTTTGCATCATCTCTCCATTTCAGTCCCCGTGATTGTCTCGATGTTTGTGGGCTTAGGGGGAATGATATCGTTGATGCTTTTGAATTTTTTTTTCCCAAATGCCTTCCAAGTGAGGCAGCGAAAAGTTCGGGCACCGAAGACGCAGATAGGCTTTAGGCCACCTCGTCCCGCGTTCGGTCACTTGCCAATGTTTGAATCATGTGCTCCTCCATTTATCGAAGGAAGCCTCAGTGACAGACAGAACATTGAACGATGTACTTCAGGTACGTGTCGGGTCCGAGGCGAATAATATCATATCTATTGGTGGCCCTTGCAACCCACATTATCTACGTCGCGAGATCACTTCCCGTCGTAGCCCATCCACTTGATGACATACCTTCTGACGATAGACGCTGGCTCGCAGGACGTTCCGTAACGCTCGTTTAGTTTTCCACGTCCAGCACCACATATGTCGGACGGTTGTTCTATCTCTGTGATTTTGCTCCATCGCATATGATGTGAAGCCCACCACCAGAACTTATCACAGCTTCACAATCTTATTGCGCTACGGAGGGGAGTAAATCCATCTTTTCCATAAGAGGCATTCGTGGCGACAGGACCGCAAGCGCAACCAGATATAACACCCGGGTGCCGAACAATGTTTCCCGAATGGCCTTGGTTGAGCGTGGAGTCCGGTAAATGCCTGAGCCTAGCCCTGCAGGTTCAAAATATCAGCTGCGCCAAAAGATACGAAAACTCGCCGCTGCTCGCCTTTCTTCATTCGAACCTGAATATCAGGGTCTATTCAGTTACACCTGACCACACGAACGTACACTGTGGAGTGACATACGCTGTATTGAGGGTCACGAACCGTTAAACCCCAACGGCTCAACCAATCTTGATATTTCCGAGTCCGGATCGATCTTCGGCGTAACCGTCCACTCCAGGGAAACATCGATTTTATTTTGTCCCATAGTCACCTTCTTTCGACCGACACGACGTTCATTCACTTACGTATCGAATATCATAATCGAACCCCATCTCAAAGGCAGGAGAGGACCGGTGGATCTCATGATTTTGACTTTTGGTGGCCACCGAAGGTGCACAGGCAGCTGGCTTTCCAATTTACAGCACGTTCGTGAAGGACCGGAGCAGCGCCGTGCCTGACTTTTATCTGCTGGAACTTGCATGCCCTCGTTCACCGACACACTGGGTCAGGTTCAGGGGTTCTTGATTCGCCACAACCAGTCGGAATGCAACGGAAGTCGTTCCGTCTCGCTTCCGTTTCGTCTTCGTTCATTGCGTGATTCTGCGGCGGATGGATTTTTTCGCCTCATCCTTATGACTTCGATAGACCTTCTCGAGCATAGCTCGTGATCTGCATTTTGAACTAGCATTGAATGAATAAGGCACCGCTCGTGACTTTGAGGAACCCTATCGGCTACATATATTGCCATATGGTCAACCGTGTGGGTTGGCGGGGAACGTCGTCGCTCTTGTCTTTATTTCTGTGCATGTGTACCTGCAGAGGGGGCGGTTGCGAGAAAACCACGCTGGCGAAAGATAATGGTTTATTTTGGTGACCGGTGTTGCACATGAACTTAGATAAAGGAGGGCAACCAGAGTTATTTCTGGAATGCACCAAGCGACCAAATAGCAAGAAAGACTTCGAAGAATGGTTTGTTGATGATCGATCGTTTACTTGAAGGAATTGCACACGTCAACGCGAGATAACTGATTCACACCTGAGGAATGTCAAAGTCAGACAAAATCGTGACCGGCGGATTTCTGCAATGATGACTGTAGAGTGTGGTAAAGGGTATAGTTACACGAAATGCGGGTATCTTGAAACCCAGGAGATATACAATATTGCGATACTTCCAGGCTACAGTGGAAGGAATCAGTCCGTGTGCATGTGCTTGTCTTCTTGGTGAGTTCGTGCATTCACGGCGCTGAGATAGGTATCTATCGGGATGCAATGAGAAAAGTCGTTCCTAAACTTCAAGACCACCTACTCCAAAACAAGCTCACAACGCTAACGAACCCAAAACGGAGATGATGAGGCACTATCGCAAAGTTGATGATCTGCGCCGGGATAAAGACAGTCCTAACAACTTGGAATGAGACAGAGTGGTGACATAGCGACCCTTTCCTCACCAGTTACGGATCAATGTCGGCTGGTAGTTCTGGAGACCACATGAGTGACGCACGACGGGTGAAAGTATACCGGACTATAGTTTACCTCGTTGATACGTTCTACCGCACCGGGTATACCTTTACCTTCCATGATACTCATTGTACCAAAGAAAAATCCCACGGCAACTGACAACGGTGAATATGCAGAAGCGTGATTGTAATAAATAAATGATACCTGGAGTCAGAAGAGCTTGATCAAGCCATACCTGATCCCGTGTTCGTTAGCTCCATGAACCAAGCAGTTAGCAAACAAGGCGCACACGATATATCACACCCTTCATCGGGCTTGCGAACTTGGTACGGTTGAGAAGCTGGTACCATTTTGTGAGCGCAGGACCAAAGAGAGCACCTAAGAAACCTTTCAGTATCAATAATCTCCATCGGCGCAACGGTGCAAGTAACCACCTCCATAAAAGGTCAGACGAGCAGTCCGCATGAACTATGTAAGTTAGTCACTCGTGTCAAGCTCGTCCGAGTCGTGATGATAACAACGCACATCATGGTTTTTCCCTTGATGTTCAATGGCTTGCTGCGCAATTATATCACCTGCACCAAATAGAAAAGCCGCAGTTGCAGACTGTGCGATCATAGGCCGTTGAATTAAGGCTGCACTACAACGGTACAGTGAGCGAACAGAAAGGGTGGCGAGAACCGTTGACAAACTTGTAAATCCGGAAGAAAGAGGCCATAGAAAAAAAATATTTGAGACGTGATTCAAATGGAATTTTCTGCCAGCCAGACTGACGCCTTCTTGCAAGTCACGGTTCTTCGTTGCAACTTGGGCTCGGGTGCATGCGTGTTCGTTGAAAACTTCAAAAACCCAACTAAAGCTGATAACGTAATCACCCATCTTGGGCACTTTAGGTCCTTGGCACTTGCCGCCTTGCCAGGCTCCAGCGGCCTTTTTCAACCTTTTCGGTAACAAGGTCTTCATTGGTAGGAACGAAACATCTTGAAAGTTAGGTATGAACACTATTCGGTGAGTATGTATTCTTTTGAAGGGAATAAATGCCTACTTTATCATGTTGGTCGGAGACTCGGAGTCTAGGAGCGGCTTATGAGTATCTAGGTACTACTGGTAATCTATGAAGTCGAGATCCCCTCAACGAATTTCACGCGATCCTGGTGAAATTCTTCCATCTTCGGGAAAGAGGGGAAGTAAATTTTTTTTTTACTCCAGGTGTCGTCGTAACTTTAACTAGGATGCTCTTTTTTTCCCAAGTCTGGTCCTCGTGATGATGGAGGCCTGACGCCAAATTCAAATAATACTTGAGGAGCACCCTCTCAAGGATACATTAACACGAGGTGAGTGCTATCCTTGGTTGGACATTGAATCACCTTACTTATCGAGAATGTTCATGAATGCTGTCGCGTCACAGGGACCTCGTCTCAAATATCACTGATTGCGTACAGCACAACGGTAAGCTGTGCTCGCTTTCTTCAGCATCGTCAGCGCCGTAGACAATGTTACGCTAGTGAATCAATGTTAGAGAGTGCCACATCAACTTGCTGTTTTGTTCACACCGCTTGACACATGTCATCCAGTGCAGGTAGGCTGACCAATTGACATTCATCGATGCTTTTCCTCCGTTTTTCCAGTCACGGCGACGTCGGTACGCAAATTCTGCGGAACCTCTGCAGAGTCAGACGAGTCAAATGCGATGCCCCTGGTTCTTGATCGCTATACACCGTCTTCCTGCGACCATGGGAAGGCTTTCATTGATCAAAAACGTGAGAGTGTGGTACTTGCTTGAGTTGATTCAATTCACGCTCTATTTTCGTCCGTTGCAAGGACAGATAAGTTTGGCAGCACATGGCTAGTATCATGGGAAAGGGCGGATCCGAGGATTTGGAACAGACGGACGTGGACTCACCGTATTGTGTTCTTTCTCGCTGATACCGCGTGTTTTCGTTTGCTCTTCGCCACGATAGGCCGGAATCGGCGAGAAATCCCGTGCTCGATTGAACGTTTATGTCTCGGTTCGACGCACGGTATCTCACGTTGCGACTTTGCGGAAAAGACTTTCATGCAACGACCGTTGTATATCCAGTGCATCGTGTTAGTCCAGTTAAGAAGACATTGCAGATGATTTTCTGAACTACACTTGATGCATCTCCCTGCTGGTGGATATTTATCTGAAAGCAGTGAAGATTATTGAGCACACGACTTGCCACTGGCAGAACAAGCGCGGACTATTTTTAAACCCAAAAGCCTGGAACAAGCTGACCTCTTGTAAATGCCCGGAATTGTCGAGTCGCCGATTGAATGGCTGAATTCCTGCAACTTCGAGGAGGTCAACATCACATCAATCAATAACGCCCTTGGTTCACCTGGACCCGGCATGGGAAGATGACTACGCGGTACGACCACTTTTGTATCGCTGTCTGGGGCATGAATGGGATATCACGAATTGACTCCATTCAATCTATTAAGACCGTCCCTTAATATAAACTAATATTATCATAAGCTACGTCGATTTGCGAGTCTCTGAAGGTCCACCATTCCGCACTGACCTTTTATTTTTGGAAGCGAATTTTCACGTATAGGATTATGACCGAGTCAGTGAGTGAGTACGAGAGCAGGCATGGTAGCCGTGATAGTGGTGATTTCTGCACTTGTCAGATAACGCGCTGGCACTTCAAGCTCGCGTCAAGTAGTAAAGACGACCATGACTGTGAAGCTGGACAAGGACGAGGATCGATGGAGCTCGACGCTTCGATGCGTCAACCAGGGGAACCCAACTCCGCCTCTCTCGGGCAGTAGCTGCTCCTTGAACTAAATCAGTGTTTGCCATCAGTCGTCATCCAACTCGACTTCGAGTATGACCGAGTGGTTCGCTACACCCGTAGAATCACGTACTCCTGGTCCAATTTCCATCGCTTATGTTCGTGGCTGTTTTCAGCTGTTTTCCCAGGATTCAAATATTCAGACTGGGAGTCACCTGTTTCCCGACTCCCAAAGACGTACCTTTTGTCGCATCAGAAGGTATGCCGATGTCCTTGGCGGTCTAAAACGGATACTTGTGGACAACTGCCATCCAAGAGGGAATGGAGATGGTGAGAAGTACATGGAGTCAATCGGAACTGATGTCGGAAAATTCCCGGGGTGTTTCTCTCAGACACTCGAATGCGTGGTCATTGGACGGAAAATTTGTCCAAGTTTGGCACTCAGTAGCGAGGGTCAACTGGACTTGTCATTTGACTTTTGGCGCAATCGAACCTCGATATCACAGTCACGACAGAAATGGTCAAAACAGCACACCACCTGGAACTCAGTGGCGTATTGGCTGGAAGACCTGACAGACACCTGCATTTCTCATCCCCTGGAGCAGGTCGTCCGAAAAAAGCGGCCTGGGGTACAGAACCTGCGCAATGCGCTGGGTTCGACTGGAATCTTAATCTTTAATGCCACAATAAATTATCCCGCGATGTTTTTTTTTCATAACACACAGTCCCCTTGGAAATCTCGCGGGATAACCGGTATCTATACCGCTAACTGGGCATGGTAACCTCTGCGACCTGTGCCTGGCGTAGATTCACCCATGTGCTGCGACAACAGCACCCTGGTTCACGCATGTGAACTTCGAAGGACACACCATAGTTTCATTTGCTTCCATTCGATCGGTCCCTATCTACCTGAATGGGTCAAGGACGTGCACTCTGCTGATCTGGAAGATGGATATAAAGCTTCGGTGAAGGGGACGTACCAGACTAGCCCCGTTTCCCCTCTGTGTGGCATATTCTTCTTCCCCTTCATCCAATAGTAGCTTATCACGATGTCCGCTCACTCAGCCGACAAGGAAACTAGGGACAACTACTATGTGCAGACCGTCAACATGGACGCTGCACCTGCACCTCCGCCACAGATGGCACCGTACCAGAGGACGTACGCGAATCCCGTGCGTGGCGTTTATCTAGTAGACATCTTTGCCTGGCTCTCAAACGACTTGTCTTGTAGGCACCCCTGGGCATGCTTGCCTACGGAACGGTTATATTGTGCTCGTCGATCCTGACTCTGCACGCTGGAAATGTCTACACACCCAACTTGGTTCTCGTCTTCGCAACGTTGTATGTATTGATCGAGTTTTCCCTTTTTAATCGGCCGCTTATTTCTTGACAGCTACGGGGGAATCTCACAAACGCTTGTCGGCATGTGGGAAATGTTCCTTGGGTAAGTACGCTTCGAGGTCATCGCCGAGGATTGATCTGACGTTTGTCAAATAGTAATACATTCAGCGCGTGAGTAAAAAGTCCGGTAAATGGTCTCGGGTCACGTATGACAATTCACTTCCAGCACTGTCTTCACTACCTACGGTGGCTTCAACTTCAGTTATGGTGCCCTGTACCTGCCACAGATCGGTATAGCGTGAGTGTCTGTCATGCGTTGCGGTTGTACTCCTCGCTAACCATGGTCACAGTGCAGCGTATAGTGTCGACGGTATCCCAACGCAAGAGTTTTACAACGCGATTGGTATTTACCTCGGCATCTGGTGGTAAGTACACCTTGTATCGCCAGAGAAAATTATTATTCACCTCTCGTGTTGTAGCTTGATCACTTTCGTCTTTGTGTAAGTCTAAATGATGGGAGAGTCCGTGCCTTTGTTCAACGTTCAATCTTCGCAGCCTTGGTGCTTTGCGTACCACCATTCCGATAGTCTGCACGCTCGGCTTTACCGTCGTCTCTCTTGCTTGCCTCTCCGCCAACGCTTTCACGGGTAAGGATCCAGCGTTCTAGTTTTGTCGGACGAAATATCTGATATAACGGTCTAACAAAAAATAGGTAACCCCCAGGTCGCAACAGCCGGTGGTGTCTTTGGTGTCATTGCTGCATTCGGCGCATACTACGGTACTCTGTCTATGTTCTGGACCCAGACCACGACCTACTCCTTCATTCGTTTGCCGCCCTTTGTCGTGGCGCCTTCGAATGCCTAAGAGGAGAAGTACAAGCCTCAACGCTGATTTGTTTACCCATTTTTCCGATTCTTTTTTTCAGAGAAAGATCTGACATGTCGTCTGCGATATCACAACTTATTCGTATGATTTCTAAAGCGTTGGCTTCGCTGGGGGATCGAGAAAATGCCGGCGTTTTGTACTGTAGGAAATTTCAAACTCATGCTTGGTGTCGGAGGGGATCACGAGTACTGTACAAACCTTTGCTGCGTTCAGCATGGGAATGATAATACAATGTTTGTTGGCCGAGTCCTGTTCGCGTGTTGATTTTCTTCAGTTGTTCCTGAGGGAATCCTACAGATCAGCTGATACAAATCGTATGATTTCGGAATCACCTGGGAAAAGTCTCTGGGCTGTACTGGAATAGGAGTTTACAGTGGTCGTGCGTGCTGACTGGTCCTCACCAGCAATTCCCCTGGCTGGCAGGCTGTCCATCGAGACGCCCCTCGCGAGTGGTAAGGTGAGGACCAACAGACGCTGAACCGGACGCCAAGTTTGCCAGGTCTAGGCCGGGTGATGCCAAGACGATGATTGGCTCTGGTGGCACGTGTCCACTAATTGATCGGCTACGAAAAAGGCAGGTGACAACGAAAGTTGAGAGTTTCTGCGGAAGAAAGACAGGTGGACTCGACGAGAAAGTCTGCAGCTCTCCCGACACCGTGAAGCTGGCCTTCTCCGCCGCATGCTCGCCTCTCCACGCCGCCTCCTCCTCTGATTCTGGGGTTTTCTCGGCCTGTTCACTTTCAACATGGTCGAACACTCCGTCCAACGTCTAACGTCCCAGTCGTCCATACCGGTCGTCACGCCCCGCCCTTCTCGCACCTCCATCTCGTCCACCTTCCCGCTTTCTCAAACGTCTCTTGTATCCCAGTTTCGTCGCACATCAGAGAGTACCACCCAACCCAGCCCCGCTTCTACCTCCGTCACTCTGGCCTTGCCGCAGACCCCCGTTTCGTCCATTCCATCTTTTCGTTCAATTCGTAACTTGCTCCCTTTTGCACCAGCCAAGACGTCCAATCCGCCACCCAGTCCCGCCCATACACTGAAACCATCTTTTGTCACCTTCGGATCTCTGCGACGGATAGCGCATGATAGAAGGAACTCAGCCACTCACGCTCGTCCACAAGAGGCGGAACAACCCTCGGTGATCGCCATCGCGAGACCTAGTCAAACTTTTGAGGAGGAAATGATGGTCCGCAAACGAAGTCGCGACATCAACAGGTCCGTCTCTGACACGACGACGAGTCCCTCGTCACGAACAAGCGAAGATTGTTACGGTATTTCCTCTTCACTGTTTCAGGGGCTCGTTTTTCTGACTCGAGTCTAGTCCTCCCTTTGCCCTCGCCTGGCCCACCATTGGGTGCTGATCTCTCCACCATCATCGAGGCTGAAAACTCGGGCATCTCCAAGCATATACCATGTCTTGGGGACTCGATGCATGGAGATCGCGACGATGGCTCGCTTGCGTCGCCATTCAATCTCGAACGCCATGACAAAAGTCGAATCCCATCTCCGGATTCGAGAGCAGCGTCGGTCTTCGATCTGTCGACCTCCAAGCTGGCCGCCGAGGTGATGTATGCGTTAAAGGTCGAGGATGCTACCACCGGCAGTGAATGGTTGAAAGGCGTGAATGGTATCGTGGTGGAAGAAGCTGCAGATGATCTCGACCCACTTTCCCGTACTCCGACAAATGCAGCAGGTGGCAACGAAGATCTTGATGCTGCCCTCGATTTTGGCGCACTAGATCCGGACCTCGCTGAGCTTCTCAGCCCAAACAAGATCAATGGCAAATCCCAAAGCCCAAATCCTGTCGCCAGTCGCCTCCCATCCAGAACCCGTTCGCGAAGCCCCAGCCATCCTGTCTCTGCACCCTTGCTCCGCCCGCCGAACGGGGACGGGACACCCCCGCGAACCTCCCCTCGTCTGGGTCTTGTTGTCCCTCCGTCAGCGTCTCGTGCTATTGTGCAATCGTCGCCCACCAGGCGGTCTGCCTCCTTGTCCCAAGCAAACCTTACACGAGGACCGCCTTCCTCACTCCCGCGTCTCATGCGTTCAGTGACGACCGCACCGCCTAGCGCAGTTGACTCGTCAGATGCGTCGGCATCCTCGGGATTGCGTGGCCCACCAAAGAAGCGACATCAACCCCCGTCCCCGTTGTCATCCCAGACACATTCATCACAGGCACCCTCACCTGCAAGCTCCATTGGATCGACGGACATGCCTCCCCGCAGACTTGCTGGTCCCCGCCTCGCCGCACAGAACCGCCATGTATCATCCTACACCCCGGGAAATTCTCGCCTGACGGACCCGCCCCCTGCGCTTCTACCATCTACGAATGAGAAGGCTTCGTCATCTCAACTCTCGTCTCGTTCCGCCTCGGACCCCACACGCCAGCCCAGCTCGCGTCCCAGTGTCGAGTTCAGTGGTGTGTTAGATGTCAACAAACGACGACGGCCACACCTCTTCCTTAGCCGGAGACGAAGTATGAGCGTCGAGGAAGCACGACTGTCCCCCACATCGGGTTCAACGTCTCCGATACGGCCTTCGTCCTCGCTCTCCAACCGACCTCCTGTTATGGAGTGGCTTGGACCTAGGACAGTGAAAGCATTCGCTGCGGCCGGTCTTCTAGACGGTGACAGAGACGGATCTAACACACATACACCGGGAGCGAGCAGATACGCCTCCCTCCGGGCTCATAATGAACGAGAGGACCGTTTCGTGCCCTCCAGGATGGCCTTTTCCGAGGCTGCGTCGACGTCCTCTTGGGGACGCAGCGGTAGCGTGTCTCGCGGAATGACACCCTCAGAAGGCGGCTTCACTCGGGGTAGCCCGACATTTTCTGGCCCTCGTACGACCTTCTCGGGGTCTACTGCGCCGACGTCGGTATCCGCCACGTCCTCTTCTCAGCAAGCCGCGATCCACTTGATGAAGGAGAAGCACGACCTTGAAACCGAGGCGCTGCTCTCTGCACTCTCCGACTCACAGAGGACGACCAAAACACTTCGGGAGGAGAACCTCCAACTTCGGGATCGCATCCGAGAACTCGAGGACGAGCTGGACGAGATGCGGACCCAAATCCACCGGTTCGCTTCTGGCGTATTACCACCGCGTGCGCCACCTCCAGGAGGGACGTTTTCCAGGTCCCCCCACGATCGGCCGGTGCTTTTGCCCTCCCCATTGCTAGCCCCACGTCGACCGACGCTCCAGCGCTCGCTCTCACACGCACATACGAACGGGCTTACGATGTCCACTATGGACCGGAGTCCCCAATCGTCTCGCGCGGCGTCGCCTTCCCGTGGCGATTCGCCGGCGCCAGTAGCAGTAGCGGCACCACGTCCCCGTCGTCGGCGTGCGAGCACGACGTCGTCTGTGTTCGCGAATTTGCCGCAGAACATGTCGTTGCTCATGCTTGAAGAAACCATGCACGATCGCCCCGGACCTTCGACCGTGCCCCCGTCCCCATCCTCACCGACGCGCGTTATTCCACAGCGTTCCAGTCTGTGCAACATGAGCTACAACAGCTGCAGCGTCGGGCCCATGTCCGGGCCCGGACACACTGCCCATACCCACGCCCACCATTCGTCCTCCCTCTCGTCTGGAACCGGGAACATCTCGCCAACGATCGCCAGTTTCTCCATGACGGAGATCCCAGGATCCCCATCGAGCCTCCAACTCCGACCCGAACACGAGTTGCATCTCGGCGATATGACCAGCCTAAGTATCTATGCTATGAGCGATGAAGAGCTATGATCCCCTATGCTATTCTTTCTTCACTATTTTTTTCCGCCATTGTGGCTTCTCTCTGCTTTCGGTTTCGGTTTCGGTTTCGGTTTTTTTCGTTTCCTCTCTTTGAATGTTTCGCCTCTTTGTGCGCTCGCTGTTGGTCGATTTGTCACTCAGCAGCGTGCTCTATGCTCGAATCTCTTTCTGGTTTGGTCCCTCTTCTCTCGAAGACCTTTTCGTTCAGTACATACCCATCTCTCAGGTCTCGTTTTTAACCCTGACTATTTTTTCTATGTTATTCATATCCTAGGCAAACAGCGCTAGATGTACATTATGCCTATTTCAAAACGCGTTTTCCAACTTCCAGTCATAACATACCACGTGATTTTAAATAAGCTACGTAGTCCGGAGAAAAAAAAATGAAGTAAAATGAAATCTACACACTCTATGATGATAATCCTGCTCCAGGTACCGTGGTGGACTTGGGCGAGAACAGTCCCACCTCAGATGGTGACGTGTCTAAAAGCATGACTCGAAACTCGGTCCGTCGCTTGCAACATACCGTCCAACGTTCAATGCGCGGCAAACTTGGATTCCGTCCGCAATCGCCCGCCGATACGATAAAAGATGAAACTAGGAACAGACGGGGTCCAGTCAGGCGTGGCGTCTTCACGGAATTTTAAAAAAAGAGAGAGAAAAGAAAAAACACATCCAGACACTCACGGTAACGGCGCCATGATCGTCGTGAGACCTGCCAACAACGCCGTCGCCCCAACTGTCCCCAATCGGTCATACATAGCACCTGCGAACAGGGGAAACGCAGCTGCAAAGGCGGATCGCAAAGCACTGTTGCTCGCCATGGCCGATGCTGCGATCGGACGATATGCGGTCACCAGATACGTGAACGTCGATGTGAACACGAAATAGACGCCCGAGCCAAATGGGACGGAGGCGATGATGGGTGCAATCCAGTGTACTTGGGGGTACGTGGTAAATGCAAGCCAGAAGAGGCCTAAAAATGGGGGGTGAGCACGTGTCGAAGTCGACGGGAGGGGTGATGACGCACTGATTGGGACAAGGATGGCGCCGACTTGACCCATGATGAGTCGGACTTCTGGCGGCGGGTTACCACCATATCTGACGGCTTCCCGGGCGAAGAGTCTGAGGCTTCGTGAGCAATTTCCACAGTCTTTGAGAGACAAAACCTACTTATTCCAGAATGGTTGTGTAGAGAGAGCAGCGAACATGCCCACCCCCATTCCTAGGAAGGCGAGACCAGTCATTTGTTCGTTGAAGTGATGGACATCTCCGAATATAACCGGATATGCCTGAAATGCAAGATAGAGAATACCCAGAAGCAGTGCATTCCTTGAGGAGATTCAACGCATATCATGCATCGATCAGGTTCAGTTGCATACCACATATCCAAAAGGAGGACCATTCGATCAAAAAGCAGCAGCTCTGAGATTAGTGGGTTCAAAGTCAGAGTCCGATGCGATGGAGTTGCTCAAAACCTACGGAATGGCCGATAGCAGCTGACCATGATAGAGCTGGCTAGGCTGCCTTGAACCTTGTCCAGAGGAGCGTAATAATTGGTGTCCCCCGTAGCCTTGCGTAGCCTAAGATGATTTAAGCAAACGAGCATTCCGACGGTTTGGACAGCTACCTGGCTGCCTTCTTCTTCAATATGACGGGAGCATATGTTTCTGGAACAAACTAAAGCATGGACCAGTCGTCGATAATCATAGCAGATATTGAATAACATCGATATGCTTACCAGAAAGAGCAGAACATTTATGGCGAAGATCCAGCATAACATCACCCAGTACATCCATCGCCAGTTCACATTCTGAGCGAATGGAGATCAAATACGATAAGACACCAAGAATCCACGCATGGACTCACTTGAACAATGAATCTGTTCAAAAGAGGGGTGAGGAAAGGTGCAAGACACCAGAGGGTGCGGGAATCGTGATACATACCCTGCAATCAAGGGACCAGCGACGGGGCCGATGAAAGGCGACCTTGTCTCGCTGCTGAGCACGACATCTTGGGTGAATCTATCGCACTTACATGGTATAGACCGCCATTGGACTAGAAATTAGCGCAGGCGGGTCGACGAAAAATACAAAACTCACTTTGCCACAGTGGAGTTAGGAAACATGTCGGTGACACTACCTCCAGCGACACTCAGGAATGCAGCACCACAGAAACCGGTGAGCAACCTGAAGAAGAGAAACACGCCTGTGTTTTCATTAGATGGATTTACGACATCGAAATCTGGCCTTTGCCTACCAATATTTGGAGCAAATGCTATTGGGAAAGAGAAGATGAAGAAAAAAATATAGGAAACCCGATATATGATATTTCGACCTTGACACCAACTCAGTCAATCGCAAGCTTTTGAGCATGAGACTGTTGGCGCACCATACATCTCAGACAGTGGACCAACGAGGAGAGGGCCAGAACCAAGCCCGCAGACAAACAGACTTATACCAAGGACCGTTACTTCGCGCGATGCATGGAATGTTTGAGAGGTTCCTGCTTCTGTAAAGGCAGCCTGATAGAGTTGTTGACGCAACGTGCTGCACAAGCGTACGGGATACGAACTATAGAGGATGCACAGGTGACACAGAGAGAGGCCACACTGATGACAAGGACAGCAACCCAGCGCTTGAGAGTGGACATGCACTGAGGATTGTCTTCGGGCTCCAGGGTGACGAGATACGGATCGATGGCCTTGCCATCGGATTGCTTGATCTCCGCTACCCCTTCGACAGTGGGGTCAGGCGTCAAGGTCCTCGTAGACATTGTCGGTGGCGGCGTCGGCAGGCACTGACGAGGGTGGTAGAAGCAAGGGGTGGGCGGTCAATGCGAACCGAGGCGAAGACATGCACGGGTCAGGGGAATAATAATGGCATCGAGCCTGGGAGTAACGGTTTCGAGTTGACGCGCCGGGATATCTTCAACGCGTCTGCCAGCCTCGGAGCGGTGTGCTGCCTCTATACGTTCGGTCAGCCATTCGGCCATATGGAGTATGGGTCCAGCAAGGCTTACTGATGCAACGCCAGGCGTGGGTGGCGGTCGTCATTAATTTATCACTCATCCCTCATGGAGGACGTCAAGTGTAGTAGCTGCGGCACCACAAGGCTGACTGAGCTCGCAAGGACGGAGTTTGGATTCGTTGCGGGGGCCGTCTGGACTCTGAAATCAGTGAGGCCACCGTAGTACTGATTCTGAAACGTCCCATCGCCAAGCGGAAGGCGCGACTCGTTCATCACCTTCCATCAAAATTGACGAAGAAATACTCACACTCTATTAGCACGGTGGAGCCGCATCGCCGTGCTGAGTGCGTCGTTCTGCTGACATCCAACCAAGACTGTCATCCACACAAGACTGACAAAGGGACTCAATCATGGGACTCTCCACGGGCTGTGACTCCGTCTCCGGTCACCAGCATCATGATAAGGACACGTGGATAGACTGGAACGAGCTATTATTCTCCAACTCGACCAATTGCCGGATCTCGCCAGGTATGTCAAGTGACTAATCGTATGCAGGGAGCGCAACGTCCGGAACTTCTTTTGTATCATCAACCTATTTACTCCGCGGCATCGTAGAGGAAACTTCCAGTCCAGGCTCGGAATCGATTGATCCCGGTAAACAAAGGCATTGCCCAAACGATGAGCCCCACGGGCTCCTCGCGACTAGTCGCCTAATCAATGCCCACGTCACCCTACTTACGATGGTTCAATCGACCCACGCGATGCTGTCGCACTCTTTTCTCGTGCCCGGTCATCAGACAAATAACCTACCTGCATCGAGTCATCCATGTCAATTATTTGTCGGATTTGCCGTGGCGAGCATTTCCAGTCTCAGTCTGAATTCGGCGGACCATCCCTTTTCGATTGGTACAACGATGTCGTAACTCTCGCCGTCTTATATGGTCCCCGACCAGCACGACCGTCCCACGAACACCATGTTATCAGGCACTTGAAGCGGCCCAAGGGATGCGACGTGTCGCAACTGAGCGCCATTAGTGCCTATACTAGGTGGAGATCCATCGGAGCATGGTCATATTTTCTGATTGTGATAGGTATTGACACGGTTAATGCATCAAACCCTCCAACACTCGATGCTATTGGCAGCCTTGTCAAACGGAAATTCTCCGCCCCAAATCTCGACATCCCTGGAACTTTCTTCCACACCGGCCCATAGTTTACCTATCGTCTCCCGTGCTGCGGCAATGTCGTTCACACGTCCTCCATCGAGCTCCTCCTTGCAACTCTGGTGATGTCGATGAGCAAATTCAACGGTTTATATGGTATTCTGGACCCCACCTGGATGGCTTGGCAAATGTCCGTGTCGATGACCGCCAAGATGTCCTCCATGGACCCCTCTTGTTCCCACCTCAACCCAACCGTCGCCTTCACCACTGACGAGAGCAAGCCAAGACCGGCGAACCCCATGCCAGCGCCATACAGCGAGCGGGTCCGGGCAAGAAAACACTCCAGCTCGGGAGTAGGAACGGCATGAATCCCATCTTGCCCAATAGCGAATAAACCGTTGGTAGTTGCTATCCGTTTTGCGTTGGTCTGGCGGAGTCGAGAGCGAGCTGCTGTTGTGAATGAAGCAGAAAGGCTGGGAGTGCCAGTTGCGAGCAGAGTCCTTGTGATAGCGCGGAGACTGGTCGTGTTGAGGATGTGAGTGCACGTGTCATTGTTCGGATGTCAACAAGATACTTGCTCCTCGATAGTAGCATTAGCTATCAGAGTGTCGACCTATAGCAGTGTGGCGATATGAACGAGCGAGAAGGGCAGAGTCGTACTTACCATGAGATTGCTGGAGAAGCACCAAGGCAGACTTCGATTGAGCTTGAATGCGTATAGAGGGAGAGTGGCTACGTACACGTGTCCCAAGGTCTTGCCATTGCCAGCATCCTGTGGGTGAGAAGTTATCTGGGCGGGCATCTTGGGAAGCCTGTGGAACGATTCCTTGGAGGGCGGCTTATAAGAAGCACCAGACCGTGGCTTGATTTATTTAACACCGGGTTGCAGTGCTACTTCGGGTTCGGATATCAGCTGGTTGACGCCTCTAAATGGCTCTTCCTGTCAGGAGAAACCACAAACTATTTCAAGTAAGCGTGGATCGTCAGATCATAATCCACTTCAAGTTGGACAGCCTAACCGGCGAGAATGGTCGACAGACCCGTTTACGAAGGCACCTGTCACATAATACAACGGTCAGATCCTTATTCACCGCTTCGTATAACCCCCGGTCGACAATTTCCTTTCCCTAGGTCCATTCAAATTTCAGCCTGGACCTGAGGAATCAGTTGCCGTTCCATGCCCATGAACCAACACAGGCGGCCTCTACACAAACTTTTGGAACGGAGTTTGATCAAGATCCGTTAAAAGGGTCTCCTTGAAGCTGTATATTTTTCCTATATTCCAGGGCCCCTCTGTTCTCTCCATCATGTCGCGGTCAAGATCATCCGCCTCTTCGAGGGAAACGTGTATTCTTGGTCCATTTGTTGTTCCGAGAATATGGGTTGGTCTTTGGCAACTCTCCAGTAACGCATGGGGTAGTGCGCCCTCCGCCAGAATCCGTCAGGGGATGGCTCGACATGCCCAATTTGGTTACAATACATTTGGTGCGAGCGCCTTCCAGGGTCTGTCTACATTGTCTGATCGCTACCACTCTCAGACATGGTGCGGATTGCCAATTCTCCCATACCCTTTTTCTTCTCACAAACATACATCTCGTTTGTCTGTTTGCCGTCACCGATTCCTCAAGGGTAAAATCTGAACGAATCTCGTCGTGCATTTCTTACCGCTGAATTTACCTGCAGCCGATCACTATGGGAGTGCGGAAATTCTCTTCGTGGGTCATTCCTCATTTGGCTTGATTCATGTGGTTCGAGCGACTATCCAGGGGCAGTTCAGAGAATCGCTTCCGCCAAGCACGTCTGTTGTTGGCGCTACCAAGTGGTGTGTTTTCAGACCCACCAATCCAACACGCGCGGTCGTGGAATCCGCAGTGCGGGATCGCATGAAGCGTATGCGTAGTCACTCTGTCGATTTACTCCAGGTGCGCGTCACCCCCGCTGTCTTTTCTTCCCATATACAGTGATCCGTCCCAGTTTCATTGGCAAGATTACTCCGACAAAGGCTATCTAACAGCTCTCCAAATCCTCCAAGATCTCCAACACGATGGATTAATCTCCGCAGTGGGGTTATGTAACTTCGACGCGATACGTACGGATGAGATCTGTACACAGCTTGGTCCCGGATTCATCGTCTCAAATCAAGTGCAGGTAAAGATAGTTCACTGAAACCCCTGACGCGCAAGACTCATCAGTCCGCAATAGTTCTCCTTGATTGATACGAGACCCTTGGATGGCATGGCAGATGTATGTGAGCGACACAGCGTAAAGCTCCTAACATATGGCACTCTTGTGAGTAATATCTGATCTGATGTCGGATCGGCTGTTGCTCATTACGTCCATTGCAGTGTGGGGGATTCTTGGCAGACAAGTGGCTTGATCAGCCGGAACCAGACCTCTACGCCTGCAACTTGACGCCGTCGCAACGAAAGGCAAGTAGGACAGCCAAACGCATCCCGGCATCGTCTCGTTTACCTCCGGTTTTTTCCCTCCTTCATATTATATAACATCCATGCAATCACGCCCATCACGCGGTCCTGGTTTCTTGATCTAGTATCTCGATGTGATCCTGAAAGCGTGGGGCAACTGGGCGCTCTTCCAGGCCCTCTTGGCAGTGCTCCGCGATGTGGGTGATCGTCACGGTGGAGTGAGCATCGCCAACATTGCCACACGGTGGGTCCTTGATCACCCGTTCGTGGGTGCTGTGATCATTGGTACGAGCCCTATCATGATCTTCTTTGAGATGGGGACTTATTATAGACCGGTCATTTCTTTTCCAGGCGCTCGATTGGGTGTTTCCGAGCATCCGGACGACAATCGACATGTCTTTGGATTCGCGCTGACAGAGGAGGACAGGAATGCGATCGAAGCGGTGCTTGCTCAGTCCAACGGCCGCCGCATGATCAGCATGATTGGTGATTGTGGCGCTGAGTATCGTTGAACGTGAAAAAGGGTCCTTTTGTTTTGGAAGTTCCAGACAGTTCACATCCCAATTTCGTTTTTCACGAATCGCACATTTTGTTGGGCACAATTCTGTTCATCAAGAATGGTGTCTGCCGGGCTTCTATTGGTTCCAATTCCCAAGTTCGTATATACTGGCATGTGATCAAGCGATCCAACCCTCTCCCTTAGACAGAAATAGAACTTTCCGTCTTCAGGGATAGGAACAGCAAACGGTGCTAGTGATTACCTCAGACGTCATAGGATGGACAGGCGAATCAAATACAACTCGTGTGATGATGGATTAGTACACCTTCATTGACAGCCAAGGGAACGTGAAATGAATGTTTTGCCAGAGGAAGCCGGCCAAGTAAATGCGTGATGACGACGATGTGAGATATATATATGAATGCATGGTCCGATATAATGGCGAATGGCATCTAGAAAAAGCCACCGTAGGGTCTAAAGTCTGCTGATGTGGGAAGGGACCAAGGCAGAGGAGAGACGCTGGATTGGCTGTAGCTTTCTCTTGACATCTCGTAGGATGGCCGTTTTCGGATGCCAATCTCGGAAGGCATCTCGTAACGCAACGATTTCGTCGGAGAAAAGCCCGGCGACCCTATCATTTGCGATGAGATCGCGGAGCGCCCATGGAATCTATGTATACAGGTGTCCGGATCACCATGGTGAGTGAAGCGAGCCACCACCGAGTAATACGGAATGGAGAGACGCACTTCGTAATCATTCCGCTCAGCCAAAGCGTTAAACGGTTCCACAACAGCTTCAACCTGTGCTTCCGAACCGCTGTCGGTCAGGAACAGGTAATTTATTGCCAAGCTATAACCATATGTAAAGGGGCCGGATCACGGAAAGGTTTGGAAATAACTTACGCGTACGTGGCACGCTCCTCATATGGTGTCGAGTGCCCAATGCCATTCAACGATCCCGCTGTGGCTTCCGATAGGTGGGTGAGGAGCCCGCCATCGGAGAGCCCTGCATTTCGGATGCGAAGAAGCAGGACAAGCAAATTGGAAAGAAAATCAGAAGGGCTGTGACCGGATTAGCTAATCGTGATCTTCGGAAATATCAAACAGCTTTTACGCACTGGTATGCGTCTCCGTCAATGTACAGCGCACGTAAAATCAAGGGATGAGATATAGATGTGAATAGTCCGGAGTACAGCCCTACGACCTGATCGTTGAGCGACGCGATGTAGACCATCTTGATCTAGGTGATAGATTAATTTTGTGGGCGGCGCACTCAGCACAGCTAAATCGCAGACCTCGTTATTCAGGACATTTCGAAGGGCCCTTACGTAGTCCCGGGATATAGCGCTTTCCGTGTTCTGATACCACAAGAAGTCGTTCAGATGAAAAGGCACACATGTCCCTGAACCTGAAAGAACCGAACCTGGAATTCGAACAATTCTCTCGCGGCCGTGGATTCGAAATACTGGGGTTACCATGAGTTGGACGATCCATGACAAGGGAATATGACGTGCCTGAATGTACGGTTGCACCAATGAACTCGTACTCAAGTATCGCAATGGTCCAAGATGGATCCCACAGAGTGCCAGACAACATATTCGCTGCGGTGCTCTCACCGACGCAACCGAACCAGAAGCAGCGCCGCTTGCGGGAATAGATGCATCGGCGTTGAGCGTTGTTTGGATATGACGATCAGAGATAAGACGGTCTAGAAGATGTGTTGACACCACTGATCCTTGGGAATGCGTTGCGATAAAAATAGCATCGGCGTCATGAAGATCCTCCATCCATTCTTTATTCCCGATCAAGTTTTGGTACAATCTGTTTAGGTCGACTCGTCATGGGATGAGAAGCACAAGAACACAGGTGGTAACATACCGCTCAACCCGGCGATTGATGGTTCCTTCTCCTTCCAGAGGTATCTTGGTGACTTTATCGAGCTTCACCTTATGCTCCTCCTGGAACAAATCCAGCGCGTCCGCAATCCCATTTACAAACTTGGAACTTGTCCCTGTAGGCTGGGCAAGAAATTTGGTCAAGTATCTACGTGCGACATATTGCGGCGCACTAACCTCACCAGCCAATGTGCGCAAGACGGTACCTTCAAGCGGCTTTCATGAGCATAATTTCGTTACACATCCAGAGCGGCGACCCACCTGGAAACCATCCATGAACCCCAATGATGACCACTTTCTTGCACCCTCTTAGTACGTCCACGGCTCCTCCTCCACCAAGCACATCCCACGTTCGTGGCAGAGCTTTATCGTGCGGTGAACAGGCGGTTTCCTTTCCTTTAGCTTTACCCTTGTTTAAAGGAGTCTCATTGCGAGAAAATAAAACCCCGCTGACATATTGTAGGGTCTTTGATAGGGCAGATGGAGGTTCGTGAGGCACTGCCGATCGCGGCAGTGTATGAAACGTATCGTTCCAGGTGGGAAGGACAAGATTTGGAGGAGGCGGTGAGGTTGGTGTTTTTACGCCTGATTTTTTGGATGGCGAAGGCGACGGCTGCCGCTTCGATATGTCATTCAAAACGGTTTCTGGGTAGGTTGCCGCGTGAAGTATAGGAGACCGCTTATCATCTAACTTCTTGGGTGGCGGAGATGAAGGGGAAAGGATATCCGATATGTTGGATTGTGCCCGAACGGGGGGCTTCGTGACTTGAGTGGGCGATGAGTGGGCCGCTGTGGGTGCTGCTGAAGACGCAGAATTTGGCTCAGGAGCTATCTCGTCGTCTATTTCCATGACTTCCATTTTTCCGTCTTCTTTCTCGTAGGTTATGGATTTCATTGCGATTGCCTTTGCGGCAAAGAATGACATCCATCCTGTCGGATTTGCTGAGATCACGGACTGAATGGGACTGCTATAGTCGACAGATCCGGTAGCGGACGGATCCTGCGGAGAGGGGGATACCTGGTCGGGAATGGAGGAAGCCTCATGGTCTCTTGTGGGTCGTTGTTGCTCGTTCTTTGACCTTGTCTCGGAGTGTTCTGGCGGATCTAATTGAGAGCCGGAATTCATATCCGGGGAAACGGTGGTGGTGGCAGATGATGATGACTGGTACCAAGACCAAGGTGTGTACCACGTGGAACCCTGTGGAACTCCTGCGGTATCCGCGTTGTGCACATAAGGCGGTTTCTTATCACTCGGTGGTAAACGCTCCATGGCACTGACATCTGAACTCAGATCCACCCGAGCCTGGATCTCACATTCTGGCTGTGAGCTTTCAGGGGGATCGGAGGTAGGTGGCTGGTCGGCAGCTGCCGAAGAGGCATGGGCGACAATAGACTGCGACCCTGTCCTATTTTCCACCTGAGCGGCAGAGGAGCTTCTATTCAATCCGAGATATGTCCACCACATACTCGTGCGAACCTCGATTACTGCGGTTGGCTGGCTAAGAGATTGGTTCCCGCATTCTGAAACATGTGTGAAGGAGTCGGAGGGCATATGAGTCGGTTCGGCCATATTCGCCAAAGCCGTATTTCTGGAATCTATCCAGCGTGCAGTGATGAGATCCAAAATCTGCAGCAATATAACAGGAACGTCCGTACCTGGCGTAGCAATGGAGGGTTCACAAGTGGGCTCGGCAGATGGATCCCGTGGAGGTGGTGTGAACGCGGTCTCGAGTGGAGGTCTGGACGTTGCGAACAAGGGAAAGTTGAATGCAAAGATGCTTGTCACCGAGTGAGGAGCAACGGGAGGACGAATGCCTTGCGGAGTCTGAGGTACCGGAGAATGGTGCGATAAAGGACTCGTTGATGGGAGAGAAACGAGGTGCTCCTCGCGTACAGAGGGGGCGTCGACATTGCTGAGCTCTGGCTGTGAAATTGATTGGGATCCTGACGCAGTGTCTCTAGGTAGAGATTGAAAATCTGTACGAGGACTGGAATCTCCAGCTGCGACAGTCGAGTCTGTCGGTCTAATGGTTTGAAGGGAATAATGTTCAAGTCTGTTTCCGGACGACTCTGTACAAACATGCACGACGTCCGGTGCTTCTGGTGCGGAGTGCATTTCAACCTTTACTTCTGTGATGGACGTCTCCCCGTCGCTCGACCAGGAGAACACGTTGAACCATGAGCGCTTATTAGACAGGGATGGGGTTGGAACAGGATCTTGCGAGATAGCCGCTGGAGTGTTTGAAGGGTCAATTGGGGGTGAGGGCTGATCGGCATGAAGGGTTACAAGGACTTGATCTGGTCCAGGGATAAGGGCTGGCGGAGTGGCTAGTGTGGGATCTTGATGGACTTTTAACAATCAATCAGTTGAGCGCGTGGCTGAAGAGAGACATGATCGAGACTGCACCTAACACTGATTGGTCGGACTCATGGACAGCGTCTACAGGGGGTGACTCGGGAGAGTCGTCGGCGGTGGATGGTTGGTCGTGATTCTCGATGGTCATCAGAGTAGTATTTGATTGGAAAGGATCGGGCGGCATGGCTCTACGCAGAATGTTGGGTAGATTGTCGGTCGCAGAGGCTAGTGAACGTGTCTGTTGGGGTTCTGCAACAACAAATGAGACGCAAGGTGGGAGTGAGCTCTTGTGTATGACGATGAGGCGTTTCCAACGTTGTGTGTGATGAGCAGACGAGGAAGAAACCATCAACGAAGAGTGACTGGCTCGTCGAACAGCCGGACTCTGCCATCGACTGGCAGCAGGAGCACGCACGCACGCAGCTGCACCGACACTCTCTCTCCCGTCAATACCGTCACGTGATACAGCGCACGTGCGTGCCAGACTGCCGCGTCTCGCTCTTTGGAGACAACCAGATGGAAACGATCACGCTCCAGTGTTGGGTCTACTGCGACGATGTCGACAACATCTTTCCTGTCGAGATATCGAAGAACAAGACCGTCGGAGCCCTCAAGGAGATTATAAAGGACAAGACACCTGAGTTTCGCGATGTGGCTGCAGACAACCTTCGGCTCTACTCCATCCTTATCCCCGGGGATGATGACGAACACCTCAAAGACGAGCTCAAGCAGTTGTCATTGACAGACAGATCGCGCCTTAGCCCACTAACCAAAGTATCCAAACTTTTCCCAGAGTCTGACGAAGGGGAAGAGCAGTGGCTCATCGTCGTCGATGGACCCAATTCTGGTGCGCCCTTCTCAAGGTATTCTGTTGCCCTTCTGACGACCAACTTCGCTTCCCAGGTTCAAGCGCGACTGAGCCCCCTGTCGCCGAACAGGTGAATTTACGTTGTTGTTTCCATGCATTTTGCAGGTTTCTCATTGGCCAGATTGATTCTAAGCGACCCAAAAACAGCGAACGTACCTGGACTTGCTAAACGGGGCACCATTCCGAAGTCGAATGGTTCGCTTACAGCGGTTTCCGAAAGTATGTGGAAAACAGATTTTCGAAAGTCGCGCGTCGGAGACAGCCGGGAAAGGACCCCAGGTGGGCTTGAGTGGGTTGCATGCTGAGTAAGTGCTTAGTGCTGTTGCTCTTGCACCATGTCGCCCACCATTCTTGCTGCCCTTGTTCTGTCCACAATTTGACTGCCAAAGAGATTCTGACAATGTGAGCCCTCATTCCATAGCTTGTCTTCTCCCTCACTGATTTGTACATCCATAAGGTATTTTTAAGTGTACATGAATTTTCTTGTGTGACAGCCTGCACCTGCCAACTCGACATAATAGTTTTTTGTTCTGGTTGTGCTTTGACTTGGATGTACTCTAGTTCTAAGCTATGCAGGATATCATATCCAATGGATTGTGTTTCTGAGTCTGTTAGCAAGTCTGATTTGTGTCATGA